>VOQK01039392.1:0-11084 GCA_015052645.1 Benitochromis conjunctus
ATCCAACAACATAAAGCAGGTTGTATAATGGAGCCTTTTCTACTTACAACTGGACATAAACAGACATCAGAGAGGAAAGCAGTGCAGATCAATGCAAACATGGCCTCACTCATCTTTGATCACATGGATGTCAGTGGAAGCTGTTTCTATCACATTTAACCTGACACTGGATTTTGTGTCATTTCTATACAAACTTAACACAAGTATGAAAAAGTGTTTTCCATAGTTTGAACCATGAAGCTGTTCAGCTGCAGCTCTGCTGTTTGTAACACTGAGTCTATCCATCGTACGGTCAGACTGAGCAGCGCACAGACGTCCCAGCTCCATATAAACGTGGGAATGCGTTACCAACACTCACAGATGGACTCACACACTGGCTTTACTTCTCTGGAGATGAAACGCCGCTTTGGCAGCACGTAGCGAGGCTCCAAATGCTCTCAGTGTGAAGTAACTCCAGACCGCCGACAGGTCTCCACGCCACAGCCGCTCTGTGATGCACACTGCTCCGACATGCTGAGGTCACGAGCTGGGATACGCCATGTCGCAGGTTTGTGAGGTGCTTTTGTGATATTTATAGGATCAGATTACATTTTTTATTTCTCCCCAATATCCCATCCAGTACTTTAGGTCAGGATCGGACGTATCGGTCCATCTCTAATACTAACTAGGACGGGAAAGGGAGACCATGATTCTCCCATGTTAGTTCTCTTCATTGGCATCCTCTTACATTTTTAAAGACCTCACAGTACCTTATTATCCAAACAGATCACTTTATTCTGAGACTGCAGGCTGTTTTATAAAGTAAAATGGGAGGCAGAGCCTTCAACTCTCAGGTCTCTCTACTATTAAACCAGCTCCCAGTTTGTATTCAGGAGACATACACCACTAGATTTGAGATTACGCTTAAAACCTTTCTTTATGCTGCAGTAGGCAGCTGTGGGGCTTCCATGGTCTACCAAGTGTTTCTTCTGTACTCATCTTTGTTCAGTTTGTGTACATCACTACTGTAACTGTCAATGTCTGTGTCTCTCTCCCATAGTTTACCCTTCATCTCTTGTCTTCCCCTCACCCCCAACTGGTACTTGCTGGCTGCCCCTCTGAGTCTGGATCTGCTGGAGGTTTCTTCCTGTTAAAAGGGAATAGTTCTTATCACCAAGTGCTTTCTCACAAGGTGTCGTGTGATTGTTTGAGTTTCTTATTAATATTGCAGGGTTTTCATCTTAGAAAATTAAGCATCTTGAGATGACTGTTGTGGATTAGTGGAATATATGAATGTAGCCACCACGATCTCATTCACTGGTTTCAGGAAGTTTCAACTAGTATCATCTTGGTTTTTAGAGCCTACAATGGCCATAATTGGGTGAGACGGTGGAGTGTTAAGTTATAAGGTCATGGTAGAAAACTTGTCTGGCAAGCTGCTTCTGTATACTGTATGCATCAAAACTGAAGCATAAACATCAACTCATATTATTTGTCCGAGTTTCATGATACTATTCCAAAAAACCAAAGAGCGGTCCATTTCAGGAAGTACAAATTTAGTAGAAGTCAGGCCGAAAAGACAACCATCACTGATAGCCCTTTTCCACTGGGACCTACCGTGACGCTGCTCGACTTGACTCAATTCGGCTTCAAACATTTTCCATTACAATCTAGTACCGACTGATGTGTGTGGGCTCATTGTAGCAGCCACGGCTGAAAGTCCCGTGACACGAACACCACAACAATGGTCAAGGCAATGGTATACCTGTTGCTTGGTGAAACTCGGGGCTCACAGTGTGTTTTGGGTTTTTTTCTGTGAAGCCATTTCCCTCATTGCCCGCTTTTTAAAAATGTTTTCATTTTGTTTTGAAGATTTTGATTTTGGTGAAGGAGATGCTCTCATGACTCGAGCGGTGCCACTGAGCAGCCACTGGACTGCATGCAGTCTGTTGATGTCACATTTTCAGTTCGCCTCAGATGACTCGGAGCCCGGCCGAGTAGGTACTAGAAAAGTACCAGATATGCCCACCTGATGGAAACTGAGTCAGCACTAGTGGAACAGGGCTGTTACTGCACACATGTCAAAATGTTCCCAGGTTTAAGCCTTTTCCAGCTTGTTTTGTTTTAGTTTGGTTTTGTAACACAAAGTTTGGTACACAGGTACAGAAACAAGGATGACAACCAACAGTCAGGGGGTAGAGAAAAGGAGTTAGCTTTACTATAAAGAAGGCGCCACTAGCAGAAGTTGCAACATCTCATCATACACGCATACATGGTGAATATATTTAAGCCATTTCCTGCAGAGTAGATGTACCTTACAAAAGCTGTTATGCTGCATGTAGAAGCAAGATGTTAACACGCTGCTCTGATACACATCGTAAAAACAAGAAGATGCCAATATGACGCAGTCGTGAAAAATCCAGTTGTAAATGTGCACCAGTAAGTTTTCACACGTTGCAGCATTTTAAAATGAAGGAAAACCAAAGGTTGTAAAACTGCACATTGACTATTTTCATCCCCAATAAAAGGTGAGCTAAAATAATGTGAAGAGTCTTGGTCTGTATGCACCATAAACTGATGTGTAGACACACAAACAGCATTGTATACCCTTGTTTGTTTTGTTGCCAGTATCCCTGCTGTGATCCACCAGTGGAGGTTGGTGGATGGCCAGCAACAGAGAGGTGTGTGGAGTGGTGTGTGTGATGATTTTTAGCAAAGACTTCCAGTTCCAGTGATAAAATTCAGACCCAACGCTCTGTCTTACTGTTTGCTTCTGTTTCACAAGCAGCGACCTGCTCGTCAACATGTGATCACATCATAGTTGATGAGCTGCACAAGTACAGCATGGGATGAATGATCCTGCTGATTAAAACTCAGAGGACACTGCTTTAACATTCACAAGAGATGACGGATGACTGGGAGCTACTGTCAGGCAAGAGGTTTGTGTTGAAAGGAGTGAGAATTATAAGATGACAAGGAAATTACTTTCAATTTTGACCAACTGAAATTTCACTTTGGATTCACATATCATAAATTACATTGGTAAATCAAGTAGCTTTCTCCTCTAGAGACTTTAGCAACAGGTGATCTGGGTCAACTTTGATGCAAATGACCATGTTTTTCATGAAAATCCTTGATTTGAGATGATTGATTGGAGATCACTTCAATCAATTTTAAGTGATATACTGCTACATCGCAAGAACGATGACTCTGGCATTGCAACACTTGGATGTAGCACAAAGGGGATAGTGACAGCCTAGCAAACAAGCTCAAGCTAAATTACTAAAAGACATAGAATAAAAATATTCCCCTATTGCCATCAAAGTCCAAAAATACATATTTCCACACAAAAAAACAGTTGTTTGCAGTAATGAACAAGAACATGGAAACCAAACTGACGTGTAACATTTACGCATGTTAACAAATAAAGGCAAAAAAAGAAGGGTGCCTAAGCCTCTGGTGCCTGTCAAATACTGTACTGACTAACAGTCACGCTTTACTTTACACTACGGTTATATACTTTGTTTAAAGAAAATATTCTCAATTCACTCGCTGGGCCCACGTCCACATTTTAGGTTTGACAGCGTTTTAGTAGACAGAGCTGAATGGCTTAAACATGAATTGAGGATTGAATTGGGGAATAGTACATCTGCCGGGCCTGGCAGATCCCCATGGACTAATGAGAAGTGAAAAGGGGAGCGAGGCTGGGGCACGAGAACAAACAGCTTGTAGACCTGGGGGAACAGATATAGCTGAGAACCAGAAGGCGCGTGTTTGGAGGCGTGGTCCCTTCATGAAATTCACACACTTCATCTCCAATAGATGTATGCACTTTTTGTAAACACAGTGGATTCTGATTCGCCTCGCTTTGTGGTTGTTTAATCTCATTCAGCTCTTTTTGCATACAGTATGCATACAAACATCTCACAATGAAAGCACTGATAAGACTGAAGGTTTCCCATTCCATGAAATGATTGAGGAGTTTTACTCCTTTAGTGTACACATGAAGTATTAACCCTTAAGTGTACTTAGGGGCACTTTGCAAGGTTTGGAAGAACTTTCAAGGATTTCCAAGTAGGCTTAAGGGTTAAGTTTGGTTCAACAAAGCAAACAGACTGAATCAGAAAGGCTTGCCTCTTATACAAGACTGCAACCATTAGCAGGTGAGGTAAATCCCAGTCAGTAACTGAGGAAACAAGCTGCTCATCCAACTTTGAAGAACAGAAGAGAACATACGTTTTTAGTTTTTATTTTCACTGCAGGACAATAAAAGTCCTGCAGTGAATTTAGAACATTTTGAAGGTAACAGTAGCTCACCTGTGTTCACCTGCGCTCACCTGCGTTCACCTGCGCTCACCTGTGTTCACCTGCGCTCACCTGCGTTCACCTGCGCTCACCTGCGTTCACCTGTGTTTACTTGCAAGTAATGCAGTTGTATTAACACTGCCAAAAGTTCATGTGTGCAGTGCTTGAGAGAGAGCTGTCAACGAACTCTAGACAGAAGAAAGCACATAATTTAAATGTTAGTTTTACCAAATGTTTAGTGTTGATTATATCATAATAAAAAAAAGGTTGAAAAATGTTGTCTTTCTTACAGGGAATTAAAGTAGTAAAACATTTTCATTGTGCAGTATATGTTTATAGATCAGCTGAGGATTTACAGGTGGGACGTCCTACGTTGACGGCATCAGGAATGCTCTGAAGGTTTTATGTTTTTATGTATTTATTTTAAACACAGGGTCGTCTGATATCACATTGTACCTATTTGCTGTGGATTGTTTGATACCTAAACACGTGTTTTCCACACATGTGCTCCAAAGCAACAGTTTTTTGGCAGTCTCACACTAGGACACATTAAGAAAGAGGAAATTCTGGAAATGAATGATTTCCCTAGTTTAAGACTTCTTACTCCGTTTTTTGTGGATATGTGGATTATACAAGTTGACAAAGAGCCCCTGAATGGAGAAGAGTCAACAAAGACCAGTGGAATATGAAAGAGAAGCAGATTCAACCTTCAGTTGTTGACCCCTGTAATGAGACACATCTTATGCATGTGTATGCAGTCTCTATCAGAGCCAAGGAGGGGACCCGAAGGATATTCATGTTCTTGGGTCTTTCAGTAGTTTGTGTAACTCAAATGCTGCAGGTAGTATACTGCAGGAGCTATGACTTGTTATGTACACAATAAAATCTAACATATTTCTCTTTCACCACACACAAACCAAGCCCGATAAGACTTGCTACAGTCCATACCATATATTACAATGTCAATGCAAAGGGTAACACTGGGTGACGGATGATTCCTCTTCAGAGTGCAAAGGTCAGTCAAAGCTACATAACAAAGGTGCATGACAGACTGGCAGACTGCACCATTACAGCTGCTGCTGTGACTGTCATTGGGGGGCAGGTGGGGGAGGTCAAGTCTTAAATATTTACAAAGGTAGGATTTTCTTTCAGGACTCCAATGTACAAATAATATGAAATAATGAATATCCATCAATTCATTCTCAGAATGATGGAAAGGTTACACTACTTAAGTCTGAATAACAACACAGAGTAACAGTATACATCCTGACATGAGTATAAGAATGGACAGAGACGTGTGCACCTTTGTTGATGACAGATATATTTTTGTGTATTAGTTACAACAGAAAACGTAGCTGCTAGAAAAATATCTTGAACATACAGTTGTGTGTTGATGCGTATCATGATCAACAATAGTTTTATTCCGTAGCCATCGATAGTTTGGCTTAGTTGGTCAAAATGTGTACATAAAAATGAAGTGAATTAAATTAAGAACTAATATATTAATGCTATCCATATCATGTAATAAATAGAAATATTAAATAAATATGCAAAATGTCAGGATGTAACAGGATGTAGCAGGATGTAACAGGATGTAGCAGGATGTAGCAGGATGTAACAGGATGTAGCAGGATGTAGCAGGATGTAGCAGGATGTAGCAGGATGTAGCAGGATGTAGCAGGATGTAGCAGGATGTAGCAGGATGTAGCAGGATGTAACAGGATGTAGCAGGATGTAACAGGATGTAGCAGCATGTAACAGGATGACACGACAGATTCAGGCAAATGAAGGTGATAAGTTTTATTTTTAAGTGTGGCTGTGAATTGTGCGTAAATTTCATTCTATAAATCTTGTCTTTTGTATCATGTATTCTAACAGTGTGTTGTAATCATTTCTTTTTGCAATGATAAGAAACTGATGATAAAGAACAGAAGAGGCCAGAATCCCTCTCTGAAGGTGAGTTCAGGCTAAACTCACAGAGTGCAGTGCAGTCACCGGCTCACAAACAACACAATCTCACTGATGAGGGTGTAACTTGTGATTGTTGGGGTTCGCTCTCTGATATTTCAGGTGTTGTACCTTGCAATATAAAGCACCTCAAGGCAATAAAATCAAATAACTGAACTTATCTATGTGGACTCTTTCAGAGCAATACATCTGTGGCTCTTCCAATAACAGTGAGTACTGGAGGTCGCTGTAGACAGTGGATGATACTAGTTAATGTCTGCACATCGCCTGAGTGAAGGCTGAACACACAATCTAACTGTAAAAAAACAACTTTAGTGTGGACACAGCTTATGGATCATGACTTCGTGTGCTACATTCATGACCTATGAGACAAAATGAAGATGCTACCCTCTAACCTGACATTGTTACACATCTTGTTGGAGTACTAAAGAGGGGTAGAAGAATATTTTCTTTCAGTTGAAACATGTCCCTGTGCGACCCCCATACATTTGGCCTGGTTATAAAACACACTTTCAAAACTACCAGTTTGCCTGATTGTATGTAACACTTTAACAGAGTCACAGAATTAAGGAGCCTCACAGATGCAAAGAAGCTTTATCTGTTGTTTTTCCTGCAACATTAGAAGAATATTGATCCAGGACTGTGATTATAACTGACCAGTCATCTCGTGGTGGGGCCACACCTGTGCTTTGATGAGGTCATTCTATAATTGGGAGGTTGGCGGTTTGATCCATACCTCCTCGAGTTCACAAATTAAATTGTCTTTGGACAACACACTGGATGTAAACATTTCCAATGTGTGTTTCAACTCTTTCACGATTACGTTCACAGCAGGAGACACTGAATTCAAACTTCTTCCTTTTGCAGTTTTTCCCACAAGATGCAAAGCTACGACATTCCAACAACATGATGGCAGTGATTCCCACACTGATATGGGAATCACTGACATCAAACCCTGTCAGCCAGACATGAATGTAGCACGAGCCCACATGCTAATTAGGGAATTCACTGGTTTTTAGTGCGCTGGTGTTTCTCAAGCAAAACTAACTTTCCTCTTCTTCTACTATCACATTTCTCTTGCACTAAGTTTATTACCATGCTTCAAAACAACGTTTTTGTTGAGTCTTTTAAAAGATGGGTTTAGTTAACCACATACTGAGCTCAAAGCATGAAATGGCTTTTCCCATTTTGAACAACTGCAACACAGGACAAGAGGGCAAAAAAATGCATGCCTACAGCAAAGTTTAGGAAAACCACCTTGGGACTGAGTCTGCAAGTGCTAAAAAGAAGCCCGCAATGTGTACTTTAACTAACCAGAGGAAACCAAACATGGTATGAAGGAGGTGATAGTGCATAGATTTGCAGGGCACTAAAATGTGTGCCAGGACTTAATGAAGAGCGTTGATTAAGTTTCACGGACTCTTCTATCAGCTGTGGAAAAACGCAAATCTTTCATCGCCTAAATATCAATATGATAAACATATCTGCCGGCATCCTGATGGTTAGAAGCTGATATGTTACAGGATGTGGCCAGAGTGTATATGTATATTTAACCTCTGTGACTACTTTACTTGGTTACACAGAGGTATGCCGGGCAAGGGGGAGGTTATCAGGAAGTAGAGCTCAGTCACAAACAAACGAAAACAAAAGAACGTTTGATGCCTCCAAAAGCCGAAGGCTGCCCCAAAGGCACACTTCAAGTCTGTGTGGGTAAAGGGCAGGCAGAGCGCAATGGAAAATGAGCATTGTGCACTTTCTCCAAAGGTATCCAAGGACCATATTGTTAGAACTGGAAAAATAAATTAAAGGCTTGTGGTCGCGTCTTCCTCCACTTTATCTGCAGAGAGCCTAGACAGTCTCCAGACAGGTGCCACTGCTGCTTTCACTGTGTGTAATGTGTTTCATATACTCATAGAATCATGTGTGTTAGTATATGTGTCTGGGTCTATCGTAACACTCTCAAATCAGAGGGTGCGCCCAAGTTCCCCCCATGTGCTGTCAAGCTGCTATGCCAGCGAGTAGATAGCATTGACAGGCGAAGTAGCCTCGGAGCTCTCATTGCCCTCCGTCTCGTCCTTGTCCTTCTTCACTGTGTACTGGCCGATGAAAGAACCATCTTCATTGAACTGCCCATCTCCGCCCTCACCGTAGTCCACCAGGCTGTCATCACTTTCCTTCACGTTGCCATCCAGTGAAGTCTGGCTGCCCTGCAGAGGCTTGTTGTCCTCGTCACTGCTGCAGACATAATGAAAGAGGAATGTTAGAAGTTCAAATACAAACTCTCACTATAGCATCAGATGGACCTGCTTAGCTGCGGGACCCTGTAACACACTATAAGGGAAAAGTAAAGATGCTGTAAAAACCCGTTTTTGTATGATTAATGTCTTTCATGTTTTTCTTGAATACACAGATAACTTGGCTCTATATTTTTTCCTTCAAATGTTACAGTGGGTCTGTTTTAGAATATATCCAGTGCACATACAGCACACATGATCTTAAGTTATGAATGTAGTTGGCAATTCTTGCCTAAAGGTCTGACAGTACAGCAATCCTTCTAATAGGGCTAGTTCTTAAGCTGCCAACTGTATCAGTGTTAGTATTGATTCAAGGAAACCTAATTAAACTGAGTTTAGGTTTTTAATTAGGTTTACTGAGAGAAGTCCATTTTGCTACAATATATACACCTCTTAAAAAAAAACAACTTAGCCCTTTTGTATCAATTGTATTTGCACCAGGATTAAATTATTCATCTTCACTAACTAATTAAGTTTGCCTTTACCAAGTCCGTCACCAGAGGCATGTACAACAAAGCGAGTTCAGCATACACAGGTTAGCTTTCCTTTCTTTGAAGTACGTTACAGCAGCATTAGCAGTCAGCCCAGCTGGTTATAAAGCCAGGGTTTCCTCTGCACATGGAAGGGGAGCATCAGGCATGGATACCACAAGCATAGATGGAGATGGCACTGCAACTGATTTTACAAAGACAAATCAAACTGTAGTATTATAAATATATAAAAAGGTTAAACAGGATACAGACTGAAAGCATCACAGCTGCTGTGTGAATGGACCAGTGCTGTGCAGGAGTTGAGTGTTAAAATCCAAATCCACATGAGTGACTGCTTTGAGAACATCTTCTCCTTTAATACAAGGTCTTGAATAATCAATAACCATCTCATCTTAAAAAGCTCATCGTACCATATCACCTCAACAGAGCACTTGGTTCTAAGATTGCAGGTATTTCAAAGTAGAATGGGAGGCAGAGGCTTCAGCTTCCAGGCCATTCTTCTGTGGAACCAGCTCACAGTTTGGGAGACAGCTTTTCTACTTTTAAGATGAGGTTTAAAACTTTTCTTTTTGATAAAGCTTTTAGTTAGGGCTGCATCAGGTGACCCTGAATGTTCTCTCATGTGTTTATACACCTCTACTGCATTTAATCATTAGTTATTATTAATCTCTTGGTCTCTTCCACAATGTGTCTTTCGTCCTGTCTCCCCCGCCTCACCCCCAATTAGTGACAGCAGATGGCTGGCCCTCCCTAAGCTTGGTTCTGCTTGAAGCTTCTTCCTGTTAAAATGGAGATTTTCCTTCCCACGTTCGTCACAGGGGGGCGTTGTCTGACTGTATGGTCTTTACCTTAGCACATCAAGGTCCTCGAGTTGACTGCTGCTGTGATTTGGTGCTATATCAATAAAACTGAACTGAATTGTTCTTTCAGCTGAAGCCTCAATGCTGTTTCACAGTCTATGAACAAGTGAAGAACAAATATAGAAACATAATTCAAATGTAGGTTTGGTGCAAAGGTCCTGAGCTGCCCCCATTTCTTTACTTTTTGCTGGGAAAAATGGGAAATAGGTGTAGCAGTTTATTGAAACATGTGGAAACATGACTGAAAAGTACACAATTACAAGGGAAAACAGAGTTGGTACAAACAAAGTCTAGTCAATGACCACTTTCATTGTTCAGCACAGCCTGAACTCTCATAGGTGAGCATTGCTGTAGTCTTTAGTTGTAAGTCTTGTAGTGTTTGCTTTAGCAGTCTTCGGGGATGCTTCTCCAGGCTTCTTGAAGGACATTCGAAAGCGCTTCTTTATCTGCCTTTGGTTCTGTCGAGATGATCCCACTCTGCACAAATAATGCTGAAGTCCAGGCTCTGGAGAGACTAGTCCATGTCCATTACTCCAAAAGAGCTGCTGCTACTGATTTTCAGTCCAGGTCTTATGTAATCTGGCATATCTCAGCCTTTTCTCCCCATTTCCTTTCCTTAAGAGTAGTTTAGTGAAAAAGATACCTCCTGGTTGTGGCTCAAGAGGGAGAGCAGGTCATCAACTAATTGGAGAGTTGGTGGTTTAATTCCTGTCTGCTCCAGTCTGCATTTTAAATATCCTTGGACATGTTTTCAGGAGAATTTATTCATCAGTAGCAGTGATTTCAAATGTGTTCATCTCTGCTCTGGAGCAGGCTGTGTAATACAGAGCAGTAAGTAACAAACTACTGTAGTAGTACTGAAAAACAAGGTGAAGTTACCTGGATAAACCTGAATCAAGCTTTGTAGTACAGGCCTCAGATAATGAACTCTGGTCTTAGCATAACAAAGACAAGAATTCCCTTTGTGTTGTCAGCACACACAATATAACCACCAGCAGAAAAGAATCCAGGCAGCATTTTCTCAAAAATCAATTTGAAAACCCAAATAAACACGTGTTTTTTTAACTTAAATAACAACTATGACACTTATGACAATACATGGTGAAGTAGCCAAATTTGGAAATTAAATCTGGACAGCTATCTCTATCGCATGCTTGATTTAATTTCTGATGGACACGTCTCCTAAC
>VOQK01039430.1:9879-27119 GCA_015052645.1 Benitochromis conjunctus
ATTGTTTAAATTTTTTCTGGGTTATGTACATTTTTTCCTTTCTACTATGATATGTAGATTGGTGATTGAAAACATTGTGCGGGGCATAGCTTAGAAAACGTGTCACTTGTTCATTAAGTTAAAATCTTAAAAAAAAAACCCTCATTCATATATTCGATACTGTATGTTTATAGTTTCAAGGACAAGAACAATGGGGAGATAAAGTAATACCATTTACCCACAGTACAGCTTGTCAACATGCCCTCAGCCTCTCTAACATGCCATTACATGGCCAATGGTATGTGAACTTGACCGTATGTGTAGCGGCTTGTTCTGTCAGGATGTGCACTTATATTCATGTATGTACGAGATGTCCAGCCATGTACCTCTACCTCGCTGTAACTCACATCCCCTGAACTCAACTGATGCTTCACATGAAGTGTGTCTACTACTTCCCACTAAGTAATGACAACATAAAGCATGTTTATGACCATAGTACTCACTCAAATGGCAAAGGCGAGCATATACCGAACACATATACGTGTTAGGATATATATCACCACGCTAAACAACATCATCCACAGCTGGGGTTTTTTTGTGTCAAGTTTGAATAGATAGGGGGAGACTGTGCTGAAAAGGAAGGGAAAGACAGAGGTCAGGGTGACCAGTAGAGTGACAGCGCCAGGGTAGTAAGTGTTAGAACAGATAAGAAAAAAGGTGAAACAGTGTGAGGTCTGCTGTCTATCTAGCCTGTCTCCATGAAGTTAATAAACTGCTCAAGAGCAAAGCATCATGGCCATCAATCATTCCAAAATGGGAAGTAGGAGAGGCAAATTGAAGAGGAGGGGAGGGATGAAGGGCAATTGAGCAGGGCACAAGGGAATGGGTCAAGATCGAGAGGAGAAGTTGAGAGCAAATCCACAGTTGGTGTTATAGTAGGACTGAATGGCCCAGATATTTGCTGACCTTGTCCTCGATCCCTATTCTGCTGGATGCCCTTTCGATATCAGAGGAAGGGAGAGACTGGAGGAGACGGGAAGACAGTAGCAGGCCAGGAAAAAAGAGAGAGATAAAGTTTGACATACTAAAAAGATGTCTTTTCGGAGAGAAGTAGAATAAGACTGTACTAGATTAAAGGCAGTCATGTCAATGTAAAAAAAACCATTCATTTCCTTCTGTCTCTACCTTTAACAGCTGCCAGAGAGAACCTAGAAAACTTTGATTCCCACATTCAGACATTGACTCGAATTGGCCTCATTACTAACACAGCTATCTGAATTTCTCATCTAACACAAACTTTCCAGGTGTTTGTGTGTTCATGTGTGAGCACATATGCCCTCCCATCTCTTGCACTGTCTTTGTGTTCACCTTCTTGGCACAGATTAATTAGCTTCTATAAATCTAGGTGGAGTACCAGTTGTCTATGTAATGAGCAGTGTGGAGTGAATAGGCGGAAAATTAACATTAAATTGCACATCATGCTCTGGGTCTCAGTGTATGGCAGCTCACCTCATTTTCTGAATAAGAACAGCATGAGGCACAGATGTTTCATCTCGACTTGGAAAATATTTCTAATTCCACTCTTGTTATTAATAAGAAAGGGCTTCTAACAACCTTGACTGAACTCCTCATGGTGTGCTAGTAGCAAAGAACACAATTTAGTCGTTGACAGATATTTTTGGCTTTTGATTAGCTGCTGTTTTCTCAGACAAACCACGTTGGATTTTGGGGTGCGTGTGCTTTTTTTTTTATTTTTTTAATAAAGCGTTTTACAGACACTAACATCAGTTGACTTCCCCATCTGAAATAGTTTTGTGGACCCTATTTGCTTTTGTCAGTTTCATCTAAAATGATGCTAGTCTGCTATAACCCCAGTGACTCTGTCTGATGCTGATTAACCAACTAGCCATGGCCTGGCTGAGCTGCTGTATGTAACATATGACACAGCTGGAAACATCTATTTCTTCCAAGCAAAAATGGACACAGGACTCAAAGGTCACCACCAGAAAATCAGAAATAGGGTCCAAAAGTTTTTTCACATACAAACTGGGGAAAAATCTCAAAGCATTCCTAATTTCTTTAAATATTGCTTCCAATGAGTCAAACTTTCTTGTACTTTTTTAAGTGGTTTTGAGCAATACTTTTCCAGGCTTTCTGAAGGTCATTCAAAGTTTTCCTTTGAACAATGACTGCTTTTTTGCTCATTTGCAGTCCAGTCCAGAACGTTTCTTAAGCCACTTAACACTGAACTATGAATCATTCATTCAAAAGGCACCTAACTCACAGCCAGTGTTATGTCTACACATAGCGTACAACTTAACAAAGAACCAATTTTAAATTGCATCTTTAGGTGATTTGTTAGAAGCAGCCTATCACAAAAACACATAATTTTTCACATTAGCTTAAAGTGTGAAGGCCGAAATGTGCACACACAAGATGATTACAAAAGTAGAAATATGATGAATGCATCTAATTCTCCAATTCTCTATCTAGTATTTAATGAAGCCTCATCAGAAATGGTCTCAGTGGAAGTTGGCTGTGAAGAAGCTGTCCATAAGGACGAAAAACAGGGAGAAAAGGCTGGGGTACGCAAAATTATACAACAACTAGACTGAAAATCAGGGATCAGTATATTTAGGAGATTAGGATTGGAAAGCAGGGAGACAGAGACTGCAGAGACATGCAACAAAGTGCCCCGGACTTGAACCTGGGCTGCTCAATTTAGTCTTTAGTCGTGGGATATGGTCACATGCTCAACCATGTGAGCTAAAGAGGCATCACAGAGTTGTAATTTTTGGTTGCCATTATTATGTTGTGAGGCTGTCAGTCGAGGGGTAAATCAGTGAGTGACTACAGTCATCTATAAAACATGGTAGAGGTTCTATCATGGATTGGAGATTTATTTAAACTCATTGTGTGGGGGGATCTGAATGCAGAAAAGTACCGTCAGAGTTTGGGCTACCATACCTTCTGGACAGTGTCTGATTAGAAACAACTTCCCTGGCAACATGGTAGTGACTCCTAAACACATTGCCAATGCAGTAAGAGTGTACCAAGTATTCTTGGATAGGAAAACAGACAGTGGAATGCAATCAGTCATGAACTGGCTACCGAAAGCCCAGACCTCAAAGAAAAGCTTTGAAATGTCCCTCACGAAACCTGGGAGCTATTCTTAAACACTACCTATAGAAATGACAAGAAAACTTGCCTAGGCGACTGTGTTAAAGAATACATTTTTCATGGAACCATGTAGTTAGGTTTATTCTCATGACGTCCTATTTACAGCTCCTTTTGCCAGCTTGTAGCCACCAAGCAACGTAATACAAATGATGAATTAATTAGGAACTGACGCCTTGTCTCATCTTCAGTCACCAAAATCCCTCATCATCTTCACGTCAGGCTTGTGCTTGTCATTTTCTGACTCTCCTCAGTCTTTTTTTATGGCACAAGAGAAAGAGATGTTATTAATAAATTGATGAAATGGTGCTGGGCTATCTTTCATTTTGAGTCTGCATCTTTTTTCTCTGTCTCGCTTCTTTCTCCTTTTGTCCACGGTTCTATCACAGTTTAAGTGTTTTATCCTTATGCAACTAGTTTCTGCCTCTTGGTTCATTTCAGTGGCTGTTGAAAGCCTTTGTGGCTCAAATGGGCGAGCTGTAGAGTTGGGCAATTGACTCACTGGGAGAATATTTTAGAAGGTGTTTTTTCTTGATCAAATACCTTAATTTAATGTAGTCTGGATTTTAGTTGTGTGCTTGTCTGCATTACAAATTGTACTATTTATGTGTATCTCTATCACTGGAAACACTGGGTATAAAGAGACTCACCCAAGCCAGTTGGGTCTTTTGTGTGTGTGTCTGTCTGTGTGTGAGTGAACTTCTGTGCTTATGACGTGTGTACACTGGTGTATGAAAACACCATGCGCGTTCCTTCCCTCTGTCTGCAGATGCCGTATGAGATTGGACAAGCCCAGTCAAAGCCGTGTGGGATAAATTTAGCTCGTGCTAACACCCTTGGAGGCCTCTTAATAATTGAGAAGGCATCTGCTCCAATTAATGTGGCCCTCTAAATGGAATCCCTATTTAAATTTTCTCTAACTGGGTCACTCTCTTTCTCACTCTTCTTCTTCTCCTCTCTCTCTCCTTCTCTCTCTGCGGTGCAGTAAGGAAGAAAATGAGCTGCCTTCTACTTTTAAATGGTTTTTAGGGTTTCTGAAACATCATCGGGGATGTTTTGCCTGAGGTCTCCCAAGCGCGCACACACACACACACACACTGTACACACACACACTGTACACACACTGAAATAAAGTTTTGACAGATTTTTCATGCAGCCCTCTTTTGAATGAGAAAAAGGAGGATCTGGGAACTTCTTTGAACTTTGATATGGCTGATAGATTTAGCCTATTAAATCAAAAACTGGAGGGAGGTGTTACCAGTTGGGTGTATAATGACTGAGTAAGCAGTTACATGGCCTGCCTCCTGGATTCTGATTAGTTACACTTCGAGACAGTTAGTTCTCAAAGTGGATAAAAACTTATTGATTTCCCAACAGCAGGATATTAATTTGAGTAGTTGGCCAGATGAGTGTTTACACTAAATCATGTACATACGCAATCAACAATAAAAACAATTATCAGTGTCATAAATACAAAGCAGTAAGCAGTTGAGAGGTTGATTGACATATTTTCATAAAGGTAAAAAACATTGTTTACTTTAGTTTTGGTTCACCTCAACAGTATGGGGAGAGGAAAAATATGACTGATGCCCAAGTGATCCATTATTTTGAGTTGAATGTGTGTATTTTCTTAACATTTTATCCAGATTTTAACCAGATTGGTCTTCAAATTTTGGATTACTTAAAGTAATCGCAATAGTGTTTGACAAATCACATCCCTGTGCTTTTCACCGGCCATAAATCAGATTTATCCGGGTCTGTCACTAAACGGGCTGGGGTTCTCTTCTTGAATCACATCTCTTTTTGCTTTCCAGTGTCCTTAACCACACTGACTTCTCATGCTTCCCTGCTTCACCTCCCTTAGTCTTTACGTAAACAGCCGTGGTATAAAATCATGACTGCTATGTAATCCTCAGTGGCTTTTCAGTATTTGGGCAATCCCTCCTGAGTCACGCAAACTGTTTTGTTTGTGTGTGTCTCCACATTTTAGCTTTTCATCTGTCTGCTGCCAAAAGAAGAGAAACAAAAATTAGGGTGCCTGATTGCTTGTGTATTACTGTGCGTATGCATCTGCTTGTGAGTATGCATAATATGTGTGGGTGCTTGTGCTTGGGGGTGGGTGTGCAGTGCTAAAAATAGCTCTGTGGGCCATAGCGACAGGGAGATCCAGTATGCAGCTGGAAGCTGACTCACAGGGTGGACACTTTACTAGATGGATAACACACTGCTCCTTCGCCCTGACCCACTGTACTTCTTTCCTCCTTTCTTTCCTTTCTTGCTTCCATTTGATCTAAATGGCTCACAATTGCAAAGGCTCATATAATTGTAGAAGTCGGCACAAAGATCGGTGACGTGTCATTTAGCTCTCAATTGAAAAGTTGAAGTTCTCACGGTGGAGAGGTAGACTGGTGTTTCACAGGCAATGAATAACACAACACAACAGCTACAGTGCAAGTATTTTAAGGGTCAGAGTTTTCAAGTATACATATAGTATATGAAGACTCCCAAACTGGGAGAGTTGCTCCAGCAGATCCCTGGAAAGACATGTGAGATCTCTGCACCGAAGAGTGGAGTCTTGGGAACAGCAAAGATACTGTGCAGGACAAGCTCCCAGGCCTCTGTTAGAGGACCTGAGCTTGAAGGATAAAGTCTACCCACAGTGTGAGTAAGGAATTGATAGATAATTTTTTTGGGATCTGCTAGGTTTACAGAGGTTGGTCATGAAAAGAGAAAATACCCAGTGAGCGGGTGAAAATGCATTGTTGATGTCAGAGGAAAATGACCACGCTACTATGAACTGATAGGAACAGTAACTTAAATAACAGCTCGTTACATCCAAAGCAGAAAAGCATGTCTGAATACACAACACATTGGCCAATACGTTGACCCTTTAAGCAGATAGGCTAAAGCAGCAGAAGACCACAGCAGCTACCACTCCTGTTATCTAAGAACAGGTCTGATGTGCACATTTCAGATGGTAGGGTCAGATTGTGGCATAAACAACATGAAAGGATGGATCCACCCCCCCTTCTATCAATGGTTCAGGCTGATGCAGTTGGTGTAATGGTGTGGGGAATATTTTCCTGGCACACTTAAAACCTTTAGTATCAACTATACATCCTTTGAATACTGCAGCGTACTGGGATATTATTGCTGACCATATACATCACTTTATGACCACAGTGTTCCATTTTCTGCTTCCAGGAGGATAACGTGTCATGTCACAAAGCACAAATAATCTCAAATTGGTTCCTTAAGCAACAACAGTAAGTTTGATGTACTCAAATGGTCTCCACAGTCAGCAGAATCTAGTAGATCACCTTTAGGATGTGGTAGAAGAGGAGATTAACATCATGGATATGCAAGTGTGTGATCCTATCGTGTCAATATAGACCAAAATCTTTGTTTCCAGTGCTTTGTTGAATCTGTGCCACGAAGAATTAAGGCAGTTCTAAAGGCAATGATAGAAACTGCGGTCTACCCTTTTTAAAAACTTCATTGTCAAATAGCTTGCAGTCTAAGTAGATTCAGTTTTGAATAGAACCCACATATGACAAGGAAGAAAGTAAATGGAACAGCAAGAGAAGGAGAAAAATAAGGAGAGAAACAGGTTTAGTTAAAGAGAGAGTGAGGTGAATAAGAATGAGAGTGAAAGAATGTCGAATGTCCTTGGAAAAAAAAAAAAAAAACAAGGAAAGGGGAGAGAGAGTATGTGTCTGACATGAGTCTGTCTGCTTGTGTCACACTGCGTCTGGTCTCTTTTCACCTCTCCTGTGCCTTGGTGATCTAAATCGAAAAAGAAGTCCTAATGTGAATTTAGCATTCACTCCAACTTGCATCTCGGCACAGTTCTGTCTCATCCTCATGTTATAAAATGAGACAGTGCAGGACAGTCAGAGAGGAGTACAAACTAGAGAGGGAGAGGAGAAAACTGGCACAAAGACAGACTGTATGACTCAGAAAGGGGAAAAATCAGGACTTAGGAGGAAAAAAAAAAGTTCAAACTGAGATGTAAGGGGAAAGGGGTGGAGTAAAAGACAGGAATAGTTAATGAGAGAATAACATAATTGCAGAAAACCACAGATTCTAATACACCTGTACCTTTCTACACGGAAATGTTAACCTTCTCCAACTTACATCAAACCCTGCCAACTCACGCTGTAGGTTAAAGCTATTCTAATTGACAGCGGCAGCTACCGCAAGTCAGAAAGCGGTTTCTCATCGTCATTGGTTACATTCTCAAAGGTCAGCATGCAGGTGGTTTTAGCCTCAACAAAGCTGCCAAGATTTGGTGTAGAGCACTTCATAAACAATACAATGAACACCAAAGGGGTGAAAGTACCATGTGGTGATTACCAAGTGGCACACAAAGCAGATTTGTGTCTGTAATTTGACTATTGTGCTAGTTTAGCACACATATCTTTACTCCAGTTTTCTTGGAGAGGTAGCTGGATGTTAGGGGTGTTGGTGGCTACATACATAGAGATACAGGTCTTTGAACAATGGACATTACTGTATGTGCAGGTGTCTGTTTTCCTAACAAAACATGGCTAGTTGCACCCCTGCTGTATGTATAGATGCCCCCTGTATAATGAGAACACTGGCTCTTCTGAGACACATGTGCACACACACGCACACACAGACACACAACAGCAACTTGGATCATTACCACACTAGCAGACGCATTCCACATGAGCACCTTTAGCCATTAAAATACACAGCTGAATGGAATACAAAGAATGGCTGAGAATTAATATGTGCTGTGCTTGTTTCAGGGGTACTTACAAGTTTCTTACCTGAATCTAACAAAAGAACTAAACAACCTCAATAATGTCTAACTTGCAGTTGCTAATTTTAAGCACAAATTACCTTTCACACCACTAATTGTAAATAGAGACACTAGCAGTGTTTGAATGTACTTTTATGATAATAGCTGTAGTAATAGAAAGTAGTTGAAGGAATTATGGCAATATAGTGAACAAGAATCATTTACCAGTAAATGTGTGATGCGGACACGAGGTTGGTTATTATGGTGTTTGTTGTTGTGAAAAACCTTAAGTAACAATGTTATATATATCTCTATCTATCTATCTATCTATCTATCTATCTATCTATCTATCTATCTATCTATCTATCTATCTATCTATCTATCTATCTATCTATCTATATAGTAGTGTATATATAAAGTATATATACATACTTTTGTTTTTCCCTGTAAGGGTAACTATAGATTACAAGTAAATATTTTTAATTTGAGAAGATTTACCAATAGCAGTCAACAACTGTTATTATCAGCCTATATAATTGTGTTGAAAGCTGAAAGTTCTATATTATTAAATTAAATTTCGCAGGCCTGCTCCATGGTTGTCACACAAAGACAAAACCTACTTAATGAGAAAATGGCAATTTTTATTTTATTTAGTTGTTAGGGGGTTGCTATAAAATATTACTATACTATTATATATTGGTACATATTTCCATTCATACTCATAGTTTCTGGTGACGTCATATCCTGCTAAATGAGTTACATCTTCTTATTGAGATATAGCATTGTTGCTACAATGTTAATGCTGTGCTTGTGAATTGGTAATAACATTTTTCAAACAATCATCTCTATTCTTATCAAACTAATACCCCTTGAAAATAGTGGATAACAGACTGGAAGACTTATTTACATTTTTGTCTGTAAAGTCCATCAGGCACATTAGCAACAGCGGGTTTGCCTCCACTGTGAGAAGTTTCCTGGTTCAGACATAGGCAGCTAAGAAAAGGAATGGATGGATGGATGGAAAGGGTTCTATAAAGGGGATATTCTCTGCTAATTTAAAGACCAGTAACACAAAAAACTGTGGTACTTGCTGTTTAATTTTAGAGTCACAGAAATGAAATCATGCCTCATTCTCCGTGTTAGTAGCACAATCCACAGAGACCTAAAGTAGATAGAGTTGTACACTCTGTCCCTTACAGTTTGATAATTAATTTGTTAATTAGATATACTGATGCCTTGGTTTTTTAGGTCCTCTGTAATTAGTTACTAATTGGAATTACATCTCAAGCAGGGACACAGAGAAATAGAGGAAATTGGGTTTTGTAAGGGCATAAATTGATTATGTGCCCTTAGTGTGGTTTTTGTCATACCTGCTGTTTAGCCTTGTGAGGGAAATACATTCCTAAAGCCAAACGACATGGTCAAGAATGTATAATTTAGAAAATACTGTCTAAGAACTGCTTCTACTAGTAGCATTAAAATAATGGATGTACAGATGGCACATTTAAAGGAAGAACGCTGTGCACTGGATTACATTCGATCCGGCTGCACTTGTTAAGAGAAAGCCTGTCAGTTGGTGGATTTAACTTATGATGTGTATGTGTATTCAGTTTCACTTTTTGCTGTCCCCAACAAAATTACCTCTTCTGACCTAACGAGGACAAAAATTAACTCAACTGAGAATGTGGAAAACATAGAAGCAAAGAGCAGGACAGAAAAAAAAGAGCAGGTGAATGGTTATAAATTCACAAGCTTAATTCAGATTCAGCAGTGAATACATTAACTTTACTTTACAGGTTAGTGTTGCGAAATCTGGACCCACTATTGATTTAAATGTCTTTTACGTTTTTCAAATGTGGAGAGCAAAATAGCTTTGTATCTCTAAACACTTTGTAAGAAATTACATTTTATTTAGCCAAAATGCACGTTAATTGGATTGTTGATTGACTTAGGAGAGACGAATTACTGAATTGTTCTGTGTAAAAATACATAGGTTTGAAAAGAAATCAACACTGTTGTTTCCTTTAAAATATATTTGGGGAGAAAATTGGTTTATTGTGAAACTCTGGGTCAGCATATATAATGTATCAGCGTATATATGCCAAACTATAAAGCCATGTATAATAAAATACTGTCTCAAAGTCATTGTTGATGTGTTAAGTGTTGAAAATAGTGCAGCATTTTCAACACTACAGCACTTCCACTTTAATCATAGCTTTATTTTAGAAAGGGGGAAACTGAAAGTCTACTTACTTGCTTACTTACAGAGTCTACTAACTCATTATCTGTGATGACGAGACATCAGCTGAGTGTCTGCCTAGTGTTAGCTAACCACCAGGGATGAACAGACTAAAGTCCAAACAGGGCACAGATAAGACTCCGGTCTTTTTTCCTCTCTTTAGATGCAATTCACATTTTGCTAGTAGCCAGTGTTGGCTGACTATCGTAACTGAACTGTTGAAGATCTGCACAGACTGTCACTATTCACATACGTTTACGCATCTAGCTAGTCTTAAAAAATAAAGGGAGTGACTTTTTTTTAAGTGTCAGGTAATCAGCAAACACACAAACGGTTTGTGTCTACAGTTTGTTGTACAGTGTGCTGCTAACTAAAGGTCCAGCTGCTGTTTTTCACAGGCAGAGAAAAAAAAAGAGAACTAACTTCACTCAGAGATGGAGAAAGATAAGAAAGAAAGGAAAGGAAAGACAGAGGTTAGATTTAAAGGTAAGGACTGCTCACTGGGATTTGATAAACTGGAAATGTAAAGCTTACATGTAAGTGTTCATGTTTTCAAATGTTTAAAAGTTGTTTTTTTTAAATTGTGAAACATGCTGTAAATCAAACCGAGGTAGACTAACTGCTATTTAAAGGCTGCATGAAAGTACTCTGAAGTTTAGTGCAGGAGAAACAGGTTAGTTTGCTGTAATGTGATGGATTTAGAGTAGTGGCTGTGGTTTCATGGTCAGAGTAAGGTTACATCAAATGTAGCAGAGATTCATATAAATTTTAGCTGATGATGCTTAGATTCATTCACTGAATTCCACCTTCATACCAACTTTATACCATTTAGAAAAAAGACAGTATAAATAGTGTACTGTCAGTGTAGAGGATGGAAAATCAGCCAGGACAACTTTAACTTAATTCAACCAGATGTCAGCAATTAAGTTTAAGTGTACAAGAGCATCAGATCAGCTGATCACAGCCTGTGAACTAAGAAAATTATGTGTGTATATATATATATATATATACATATAATTTTTAAAAAGTCATCTGCTGATTTTATATTATTTTATCATTATGTTAGTATAGCACAAGGTTCAGTTAGCTTTGCACAAACATATGAACCTCCTCTAAAGAGCTATTTTTTATTTTCTTACTTTGTTTATATTACAGAGCCTGTACTTTTTTACTTTTACTTGAGTAAAGTAGTTGAATCAGTACTTCAACTTTTACTCGAGTTATTGTACTTCTACTTAAGTACAGAATGTCTGTACTTTTCCAGCTCTGATTGTCATAGATCTTAAGGTGTTGAATGGTTTCTGCCAGGTGGGGATGTCTTATGACTCAAAAAACATAGGTAAATATTCTGACATCACAGCTACATAAAAGTCCTACTGGGGTGCCTTTGTAGGTTCTCTAATTGCTGTACTGTGCTGGCCTTAATTGCGTAAATTTTTTTGTTATGTACTACTTGTAACCATTATCCTGTAACAGCCATGTATGTGATGTGCTTTACACTTGGTCACGTTGAAATTGAAAACCACCTTGCTGTTGGTCAGTCATAGTCACAGTTGAGATTTCTTTTCTCTAAACTTCAAAAATCAATAAACTATAAAAGTTAAACGTCCAGTCATTCAGACGCTGAATAAAAATTGCTCTTGTCGATCAAATCACCCGAAAGTGGGTTTTTGCACTGTAATAAAGCAAATATCTTAGAGCATGAGAATAACTGGTTGCTTCAGGACTACATGAAAATGACAAGACAGGAAATTGGAGTTTGGTTTTACAGCATCTATTTTAAGCAAAAACAAAGTTGGTGTTTATAACGGTAAGCACCAGCTGTGTTCAGACAGCCATGTTTACTATCTGTAAATTAGACATATGTATATGTATACTTCTGTGTGTTGCTGCTTAAGTATACCACTTTTCCGCTTTCTGTTAGGGAGTAGATAAAATAGTTGGGGGTATATATATTATAAGCCATATCCATGCAAATATTGCCTAAATAAAATGAGCCAGAAGGACAGTGGTTCAGTTGCACAACTCTGTACTTTTCCACATAGTTCTTTCTGGCTCTAATAGAAGTAAATTTTTTTTAAGCAGCTTCCCAGTAGTATGTCCAACTCTGCTGACCATCTTTGCCAAGCTTAGATCTCCTTATAAGATGCGCTCAAGGGGAATCATTTGCACTCAATTTGAATTTTCATCTAGTTAATATGTCAAGTAATTTATCAAAGCCACCCAAAAAAGACTACATCTGAATTTGGTTGAGGATTTGGACTTGAACCAGATTGTTAAAGCAGATTGAAATTTCAGATACAAACCTTCTGGAATAATTTGCATTTTGTGCATAAAAGATTTCTTTGGGAATTCGCTAATCTCAAACCGAATATGCTTCCAATATAACTCTCTTGATTGTTTCAGGGTATTTTATTGTCTTTCTTGAATGCTTTAAGTGACTATTTTTATTCACAGGGCTGAATTTCAAAAAGACCAATGTGTCTTTGAAAGTGTCACATGATTATTTCCTAAATTATGAAATGGAACATTTTAGGATTAGGCTTTATTACTCCTATGTAGCATTTCTTCTCTCTGTCCTTTTATATCGTCCCCTTCCCTCCCCACTGTACAAGCACAGACACACACTCATCTTCCCAAGACTTAGTATGTGTGTATATTACAAAGAGATGCAATGAAACTGCCTTAATTCATTTTTTGTTTCCTGAGTGGTAGCAATACAGATTACTGGCCTGAATTTGACCCTCTTCTGAATGCTCAACTTGATTAGTAATTGCATAGCTGGATAATATAAAATCTTTAGCCAGGGGATCCAATAATATAACTGAATGTATTTCTTTTATGATATTAGTGTAGAAAATCTCCCATTTATGCACATTAATGGAGCTTATGGAGCTCATAGGGAAGTTTAAGGCTGGAATATAAAGCAATTTCCCTCACCTCCCATAATTTATCTCATTCCATTTCAGTTACATGCATGTCCACAGAACACATTGATCATTTCAAAAAAGCTCAATCTGCCATTTGCCTGTGCGAAACCCTGCTCAGTGGATACCATTACACTGTAAGCCGGAAAGCCGCCCCAAATTACTGTTATATTTTCGTGACGTTGCTAAGAGCTTTGCAGCTCAGGATAATTCTGTTTACAATGAAACAATGTGGATTCAAGGCTCCATTTAGCATCTTGTATGTATCTTTACATAGAAGGGTTAACCAGCTCTGCTCTCTTTACTTTACTCATTTATGCTTTTGTTCTGACGAGACAGCTTCCTGATTAGGCAGGAAAGCTGTTTGCGGTACAACAAGGTCAGTTGTATTTTCCATAATGATGTGTACTTTATTCTACTTTTACTGACAATATCATAACCTCAAATCAGATGGTACAGATTTAATTCTTAAAAGCGATAGTATATCTGGTAATGTTTTGGTAGAGACAGAATATAAAACAGAATTTCGGAAGAAAAATTCACATTACATAAAAGTTATTAATTGATTTGCATGTGATTGAGTGAAATATGTATTTGAGCCCCAGGCAAAGCATGATTTAGTGGAAAAAACCTTTATTGGCAATTACAGCTGTTAGACATTTCCTGTAGTTGGTCACTAGGTTTTCACACATCTTGGGAGGGATTTTGGCCAACTCCTCTTTACAAAAACTCTTTTAGTCTTTTAGGTTTTGTCGCTGGCATTTGGTCTCCACTGAGGTCTGGAGACTGGCTAGGCAACTCCATGACAATGTGCTCCTTTGTTTCGTTGGCAGTATGTTTTAGATCATTGTCATGCTGGAGGGACGCGCCCATGATCTATCCTCAATGTTCTGGCTGAGGGAAGGACGTTCTTATCCAACTTACAAATTCAGCAGGGGATCAAATAATTATTTCCCCCACTGTAGGTGGTTTGAAATGTCAACATGGTGAAAGCCTTTGCTGCTGCATCCTGTTGCAAGATGATGTCTAATTACATGCCTACTTACATCTCTAATTACATTTCAGGGAAAAGTCATAAAAGGGTTTTCTTTATAACATCCTGCCAGCGTCTTTCTGTTATCTTTAGTAACTAAAGACTTAATTCATGGTCACCCCCTAAGTGATCTACAAGTGTTTTCTCTTGTGAAAATGTCAAAGCCCTAAAATGTCAAATGCATTGCAATGTGTCACTGTTTCCTTGGAAATTGTAAATGGCTGAAGAAGTAATGTGTTTTCTCACTGGTTGAGTTCATCTATATGGTTTATGAGTGTTTCCCGCTTTTCGTTCTTTCACCAGCCACCACTGAAACACTGGCTGTAGATAAAGGAAAATTACTTTCAGGGAGATAAAATGATGATCAGATCAAACACCTTAGAACATAGAACTTCATTTATATTTCGTTATAAGCTGGAGACTGTATATGTATTGCTGACACACACAGATGTAGATCCTGCCACCTACACCTCCTGTACACAACTCAGTGGGTGTTGGATCCTGAGGGCCACCTGGCCACCTACCTTACTGCACTGATGAATAAAACAACAGCCACTTGGAGCTGTGTGTGTGTGTCTGTATGGAAAGCTTCTGCTGACGTGTTGGCTTTTAAATGAACTCCTCTGGCTGGCTCTTTGGCTTGCAACCTGATTTAAGTGTCTGCATGCATATACGATAACCTGAGAAGCAGCAGTCAGTGACCACTGTCAGAAGAAAGTCAGGCTCATCCACTTGGCATCATTCATCTTTCACATTCCTTTGCACTCCGACTAAGCTGGGTCAACTAAGCATCATGTTATTTTTTTCAATTTTTCTTACTGGAAGGGCCAGACTGCTACTTCAAAGTGTCATTCAAAGTGGAGGTTACTGGCTAATGCTAGGTGAAATTGACTGTAAGCAGGGTGCTACACCAAAAACCTCCTTGTGTTTGCTGCATTTGCTTGTATTTTGGATGAAGACAGCGACCTGTCTGCAAACACTCTCTAACTACTTGTTTGAGTGGTAGTATAAGTTAAGAAGGTGCAACGCAAACCATGACCTGAGAACATTCACCTTCAAAGTAAAGACTGTACCTGACCGCTCCAGCCAACTTTGACTTTGAAGGCGAACGGTCTTTTCCCGGGTGTGTACTTTTCAGTTTCACAATCACTTGGATAATGAAAGTAGTTTTTTATTGTTTGCAGGGAATTTGGCATCTGTCTACTGTGACAACCTGCTAGTTACCAAAGCAGTGGCAAAGAAACTACTTACCAAGCGGTTGTGGAATATACACATTTTTACTTAGTGACCGATATTTGTCAGAGGGTCACTAATTGGTCTCCTAGACCTGTGTGGCTGAGGCCTTACTGAGTCATTTATGCTTTCCAACCGTTACAAAAAGTTGATTCTATTCATCTGGACGTGGTGTTTCCAGATGATGTCCAGAACTTTTGGGGTATTCCTTACTTTGAGCATGCATCAAGACACTTTGCAGATAACATTTATTATTTTTATTTTTTTTGCAAAGCTCTGAATACACTTTTAGCTCTGCACTTTCTAGTTTCACAGTTAAGTTTGGAGAAGCTGCAAGCACAAGGTTAATGATTGCAACGATCTATAGACACAAGCTTGAGATGCAGAGTAGGAAGAATGAGTGTACTGTAAGAGACGGTGGGCGAGAAGGACGAGAACAAGATGAACAGTGACTTAAGATGAAATTGTGTGGGCATGATAGACCATACCTTGCCTAATGGAATTACATCTTATATGACAAAAACAACAATGTCCCATTTCTTCTAATAGTAAATGTGCCATGTGGATTTATTTTGTAAGATGACCACATGAGGGTGGGAGTGCTGAACATTTTTCTGAGTTACTGTGTGTGTGATCTGAAAATTATTTTCTCTTGAGCATTGGAAACTGTTTTGATACAGTTGTTGGCTGTTACTCATTCACTCAGGTTTCGTGAATGAAAACTGAAAATTGTTTTTTCTTTTTTATTTTGAGAGTTTTGAGAAAAGGCTGGAAGGTTTCAAGAAACATCTTTTAAATTGTAAAAAAAAAAAAGATAAAATATTTGATGTCTTCAGGTTAGAGTTACTGTTGGTTTAGGGTTTTTTTAATTAAGCACCTTCATAACCGGATTTTCAATCCATTTAAGTCTTGATCTCTGCACACGACTTTTGACAGCAAACTTTATTGCTTGACTGCCTGAAAAAATGTCAAGGGCTTATGTACTCAGCTTCAAAATTCCTTGAATCTTGCTCACTCAGTTTTTATCATGGAAACCAGCCCTTTTCATTAATTCTTATCAAATTTGGATTCCACAAAGGTGATCCTACAAGTGCATTTTATATTTAAATATGCTTTACAAACTCTGTTCTTCTTTTATAATGGCTTTCTTAAGTTAATTATTTGGATAGATAACATCAGATCAAATATTGTAGTCATATAAATGTGGATTACAGCAGAAGCAGAGAATTTGACTTTAATTGGCCATTAAAAATATCAGCTGGCTATACCATTGATCCCCTGCTTTAAGGAAAATGTTTGCCTAAGTGAAATATTATGTTATTCTGGTTGCATAAATACTGAGAATGTGCATTTAAAAATATTCTAATTTAGCTTTTGAGGTCATATTAGTGAGTTGTTGTTCTGGAAAATGTATTAGATGTTTCTGTGATTCTATGTTTTCTGAAATTCTCAAGAAAAGTACAGAAAATTTCAATAAGATCCCAGATAGAATTCCCAAAGCAGGTGATTTATACTACAATCTTTCTCTAACTTTAATTTTTGCTGAATTTGCATATCTCAAAAAGGCAGAAGGAGTTTCTCGGTTGATGAATGAGAAGTACATCACGATTCTGCATGTTCACAACGACGCCACCACTTTGGCAACCATCCGTCATGTAGCAACAAACACCGATGTGTTATCACTGTAATGAATATCTAACATCAGGATTAATTAGGAGTTGATTATAACCACTTAAACCTGCAGGGAAACGCAGACTAGCAGGTTTATTTTTTTCATGTATGAACAGTATGTGTATGCACATGTGCAAATATGTCAGTGGTTTTGTTTTTAGCATGCTTGTGCAACCGCGAGGATTGCCTGTTGCTAATGGGTTTGTAGATAGA
>VOQK01039439.1:0-12242 GCA_015052645.1 Benitochromis conjunctus
ATATCTGCTCGGTTTATCAAGACATCACGTATTTGCAAAAGTGCTCTGACGTTTTCGGAGACGTCTGTTACCCACCAGCTCAATCGCTGAGTGGGTCGTCAAGGCTCACTAGAGCCGGCGAGAACAGCAGACTCACGGCACATCGTTTTCAGACGTCCGCGATCGAGCTGGTGGGTAACAGATGTCTCCGAAAATGTCGGCGCACTTTTGCAAATACGTGATGTCCTGAGTAAATCTGGTTGGCTGAGATTAAAGTTTTCACTCAGCTGAATAAACATCAAACAGCAAACTGATTAAACAGAAGTGTGAGATGGTGCAGAATGTACTCCAGTGTCCTGTTAGATTTTAGATAGCAAGGAGCAGACGGCTGAGTTTATTCAACTCCACCGAGACAGCTGCTGACGCAAATCTGAAGGCTAGACTGTCCCATTTCTCAAGCCTCGCACTTCCGGCTGACGCGGTCTACGTGGGACCCGGCCGACGTAGACCGCGTCAGCCGGGTCCCACATAGGCTGCGGCCGAGGTTTTGGGACAGACCCTATGATTATAGGCTCTTTACAATATAAAGCACCTTGAGGCGACTCCTGTTGTGATTTGGTGCTACATGAATAAAGTTAATTGAATTTAATTACGAACACATTCTGATGTGAAACTGTGAGCTGGGAAAAAGAAGTATCACCCACCGGTGGTAGGCGTTGTTATTTGTGGCGTGCTCTCTCTGCAGATCAGTGGAGCTCTCAGCTGCTGCTGTCAGACTCGTGTGTCGTGAGTGAGCTGCCTGTGGTTTCGGCGCCGCGGCCCACCGTCCCTCCTCCCAACCTCGGCGACGACCTGGTGAGCCTCTGCTTCCTTTTTTTGTTCTTCTTCAGGCTCTGCCCTTCAAATATCTGCTCGGTTTATCAAGACATCACGTATTTGCAAAAGTGCTCCGACGTTTTTGGAGACGTCTGTTACCCACCAGCTCGATCGCTGAGCGGGGTCGTCAAGGCTCACTAGAGCCGGTGAGAGCACTAGAGCCCTCTTCTTCCTCTGTTACAGCTGTGCCTGGATCTTCAGCTGACCGATGAGGAGCAGAAGCTGCTGACCCAGGAGGGCGTGTCACTGCCCAGCAACCTGCCCCTCACCAAGGTGGGGTGCACAGATGCTCTCAGGCTGCAGCGTCTCTGTCTCAGGTGCACAGTGCTAACTTTGAACCGAACTTTATTCACAGGCTGAGGAGCGAATCCTGAAGAAGGTACGGAGGAAAATCCGCAACAAGCAGTCAGCTCAGGACAGCCGGCGGCGGAGGAAGGAGTACGTCGACGGGCTGGAGAGCAGGTAACGGCCTAGCTGACCGCCGCCGTCTCTGCTGACAGAGACTCCGTTTCCACACGTGTTGTGAGGTTTTTCACCGAGTCGATAGTCCGTCCCCCGTCTTCATTTACTGGCTGTCAGTTAAATCTGAAGTTCCTTCCATTGTTCAGGGGTCGTGACCCCGCTGCCCTTCAGCAGGCTCCAGTGTCGCAGCCCACGTCACCTTAGCTTAGTAGAGGGTTAACACTGATGGATGAGGGTGGCGTTGTCACATGTTCACCTGCAGATCGGCTGCTATGAGCAGGAGGAGGAGGGGCTCGCTCTGTATCGGACCATGCAGACAAGTCAGAGCGGCTCAGGTGTGTTTTTGTTGTTGGTTCAGACTAACAAGGGATTCACACCTGTGTGTTAAGTCGATGTCATAGGTGCGTCATGACCACAAACCCCGCCCCACATCGTGTTTCCTCCTGCCACGTCTTGAGCTCAGAGAAACCTCAGCGCCACCTGCTGTGTTGGTGATGAAACTACAGAAACGGCGGCTTCTGTCAGTCACGCCTGTACAGCGAGTGGCGTTGCCGGGTTACAGGCGTTGAATTGTCATTAACGCGGATAACGCTGAACTTTATTTTAAAGCTTTAAGCACGTTTCTTAAATCCTGCCTCACAGACAGAGTTACATCTGTGTGAGTGTCTGAGGGCAGTGATGTACATAACCTTTATATGTCATGTCTGCACAGAGGTCACACATTTACCTGTGTGTGTGTGTGCGTGCGTGTGTGTGCGTGCGTGCGTGCGTGTGTGTGTGCGTGCGTGCTGACAGGGCGGCGGCGTGCTCCGTGCAGAACAAAGAGCTGCAGAGGACGGTGGAGCAGCTGGAGAAACGTAACAAGTATGCACACGCTTCATTGATTATTGATCGTTTGGCAATTGCATAAAAGGTCACAGAGACATAAACGCAGGGAACGATGACGACCACACGCTCCGTAGTTTTTATTATGATCTTACACAGTTTGGTAACGTGACAGTTTATTTATGAGCTTTTCCAGGTTAATTGATCAGGTGACCTCACTCCAGAATCCTGACCATGAAGTTGGGATTAAGTATTACAAAGTGTTCAGGAATACCACAGACACTTCTGCTACAAACAGAAATGTCCACGTCAGCGAGACCTCCCTGAGGCACGTGTGGTTTGGCGCTGCGGTCTCACTTTACATGTAAACCCCTAACCGTACAGTCACGAGGACTTCAGTCTGAAACAGTCAGATTTAGTTTCATCTTGAACTTCCTGCTCAGTTTCCTGCTTGCTGATTGGTTCACCTGCTCGGGTAAGCCCTAATGAGCACCTGTGTTCCTGCTCCTCAGGTCTCTGCTGGCTCAGCTTCAGCAGCTTCAGTCTCTCATCAAGCAGACGGTCAGCAAAGGAGCCCAGACCAGCACCTGCCTACTGGTATGACCACCTTAAAGCCGTTAAGGTGGAATGCAGTCTGTTTTGTTTGTTTGTTTGTTTAGTTCAGCCCCCACACACACTCACACACACTCTCTCTCACACTTACACACACACACACACACACACACACACACTCACAAACATACGAGAGAGAGAGAGAGAGAGAGAGAATCCTGACCATGAAGTTGGGATTAAGTATTACAAAGTTTGCTTTATTGAGGGTTACCCTAACCCTAGAGAGAGAGAGAGAGAGAGCCCATCTGTTTTTGACAGAAGTCAGAAAGATCAAACAACTCTTGGGTCTGTGTGTGGGTCTGCGTGTGAGGATCTTTGTGAGGATGACAACATGTTTGATGAGCGTTTGTTGAGATTGTCTCAGAAGAGGACGAGCTCTGGACCCGCCCACTGCAGCACTGAAACATTAAACGCTAAGAGAGGAAACAAAACAGCAGCAGCAGTGTGAATGTGATTTGTCCCTGAACCAGGAGCACCAGAATCTGTCCTGTCCTGCTGACATCATGAGCTTCTTGCAGAAAACCAAACACCTCAGCACGCTGAAAGCAAAAGTCCAGACCTGAAGCTTTTTGTTGAGTCGTCTCGGGTCTTGACAAAATAACTGGAAATTTTGTTGATGACGTGCTGACAGACCAAGATCAGCACTTACTGCTGATGACAATGATGATGTTTAGGAAAATATATGTCCCTGTCCGTTTTTCTCTCTCTCCTTTTTTATGTGCGAATTTAAAATAGGCCCATTAAATCTGCTTTTTCAGGCTTATGGATTTAAAGAAGTTAGACATTATGTTGGTTCAAGAAACTCACAGTACTGTTGACAATGAGAGTGACTGGAGGAAGGGCTGTGGGTGGGGGGGCATCTGCCCAGCTGTAGTGGAGGTGTGGGGATTGTGTTCTTCATTAATTTTTTTCCTCTTTCTTGTGAAGCAGAGGAAATAATCAAGGGCTGTTCACTGAAAGTTAAAGTCACATATGACTCTCTAATGTCTGACAGTAACTCCACAATCTCAGATCCTTCTGACATCGGGACGTTTGCTGTCAGCTATTATAACCACCTTTTTATGAGTGATTTCTTAGAAAATCCCAGTTTGTGCAATAGTTTCTCGAGGGACTCCCTCAGGTGGTGGCTGAAGCCAATCGAAAATTGGAGGCTCGGCCAACTTTGCATGAACTTTATAGTACTCTGATGAGTTTTCAGAGCAGTAGAGCTCCTGGCATGGATGCTCTTCCTGTTGAATGAAAGCCTTTTGGTCTGCGATGGGTGAGGATTTTCTGGAGGTTGTCATGGATAGTGTGCAGAGAGGCTCGCTGCCTCAGAGCTGTAGATCACTCTGCTACCAAAGAAGGGAGATCTATGCAGTTTGAAGAACTGGAGACCAGTCTCATTGCTCTGTACAGACTATAAGATGTTTGCCAAAGTCCTGGACACCAGACTTCGAGATGTGATGGCTTCTGTCGTTCATGGAGACCAAACACATTGATAAGTGATAATATCACTTTAATTAGAGAGGTTTTGGACCTCTGTAGCTCTTTGGGGATAGATTTTGGTCTCATTTCTATAGACCAACACAAAGCTTTTGGTTGAACACCAATATTTGTGGCAAACTTTAACTGCTTTTGGCTCCAGCCAAGGTTTTATAGCAATGATTCAGGTTCTGTACGAGTGTACTGAAAATGAATGGAGTCTTGAGTGGTCCATTCAATGTCCTAAGAGGGGGGGGCAGCTGTTCTTTGTCAGGGATGCTGTATTTTCCAGACACGGTCTGGTCCATTCGGCCAGTAGAAGCTACTTACAGGACCCCCAGATCTAGGAGGAGGGTATCGTGCAGGATTCAGCAGCAGCTTGGTGGATTTATCTGTTTCTGATGGACTTGAGCTTTGTATGAGTGTTTTTCTGTGGGCTCTGCTGAGGAAAGGGAGGCCACAGCAGGCCAAGTCTCTGTTGCTGGAAGGACCTGTACTGTTTGGCAGCTTGGTGGATTGTCCGGGGGAGGACTACTTTATCCAGGCAGCTGCACGCTGCACAGGTTTTTTTCTCTGAAAAGGAAGGTAGAGCCGGCTGGACCTCGGCTGGATAGTCCTGATAGATTTGCTGCATGGAATAAAGTCTACTCGAGTTGTTGGTCAAATTTTGGATCATTGGAAACACAAGTTAGGTGGAGCTGAATGTTGGCTTCTGGCAGGTTATTGTGAAGGCAATAAGGTTTCCGGGAAACTTCAGACTGTTTCCTGGGTTTAAGAACTGCTCTGGTCTTTACTGGGTGCCGTGGATGTTGCGGGGGTGTCCCTAGAAGAGGCCTCTGGAAAAACTTTGTATAGGCTACTTGCAAAAACTCTCAATCACAGCAAGTTGAATGGATGCAATGACACAGTGCGGAGGACCCATCTCTCCTTAGCACCTGACATCAAACCAGCATGGAGGTCCCTTTATAAGCCTCATGAAAACACATGCAGACTTACAGTGAGACTTCTTCATGGCGTTGTTGCTGTAAACTTTTTTTTCTGTTATTACCACTGCTGTGGAGACAGATGTCCATCCTGTGAGCAGAGAGACCCTGTTTCACTGTTTTTCTCAATGTGTTCGTCTTTCAGCTGATTGTGCCTCTGAGAACTGTCTTCAGTCAATGTGGGGAAGTTTTTACACTGCATGTCTTTATTTACTCGTCACAGGAAGAACAAATGGCAGCTGCTTAATCGTTTGTTAGGACAGGCAAACATGGCAGCGTATACGAGTAGGAAGAGGACGGGGACATGTCGAGGTGGTCCCTGTGTCTGAAGTCTATAAGACAGCCTCAGACCTGCATACGGTTTCTCTGAGAGGCAATCTGCAGTGTGGTGGAGGGGCGCCTAGTGTCTGGGCAGGCGTTAATGTAATTATGTGATATATTAAAAAAATCTAAAATCTCTCGCTCTCTCTCACAGTCTCTCTCTCTCTCTCACTCACACACTCTCTGACCGTGCTGCTCGTGTGTCCTCAGATCATCCTCGTCTCTCTGGGTCTGATCATCCTGCCAAGCTTCAGCCCGTTCAGCCGCCACCGTGCAGACGACGACTACAGACCCACAGGAGGTGGGTCCCTGATGACATCACTTCCTGTTTCTACATGAGCATCTGTGATGGCAGCACTGGGTTTAGATGGAGGTTGTTGTGGAAGCTGAGAGTTTGTAGGATCAAACCTTTTAAATTCAGATACTTCTTCAGGCTCGAGTGCAGCTGACGTGTAAATATGGCAGACTCGGGTAAACAGGTCTAGTTTACAGAAACGTGTTGAAAATCCTGCTTTCACGTTGTCGTGTGACAGGACCTTCGCCTCAGACTGAAAAATGAATCTTATTGTGCGAACAGTTTCAGGAATAACTTGGGTCAGATTTGTACTCAGTGGCGTTTTCTCCTCGCCACGTCGAGCTGAACCTCTGAAGTCATGATTTTATTTTTCATCTTTCCAGTGATTTCCAGAAACATCCTGACGGATTCGTTGTCCTCCCAGCCGATCTCAGATGAGGTCTACGGTGTGACGTCCCTGCAGTCTGAGCCCCCCGCTCTCAGCCAATCAGAGCCTCCGGAGGGAACATCGAATCTCCCAGAACCAACAGAAAACCACGAACTTGCAGCCGCCGCCAGTACGGAGGGGAGCCAATCAGGAAATGGCTCGGCGGTTGTTGCTGAGCAGACAGAACCCAGCGCCCTCGGCCAGAATTCGATGGTCCAAGGAGGACGGCACAATCAGCCCAAACCGGGACACGCCGATGAGATGTAGAAACCGGACTTCCTGTTTTAAAGGATGTAAAACCACAAGCTGTTGGCGATGCCCGATGTGATCAGTACTGATTTATGATGGTGGATTTCAAATGATCAAAAACACCAGACGGTTTTATTCACACCAAAATAAACCCCGGTCCTGTTAGCGTTCACCAAATCTACAGACATCCAGCACAAAGGCGAAGGTTCAAACTCGCCGTGGCGTTTTACTGTCGAATGTCCACCGCTGGCCTGTTAGCATGCTAAGTCACGAGTACGTCAACATGAAAAGTCTTTTTTGTTTAATAAAGTTTTTCTTAATAAATACTTTTTTGTGCGACATGAGCAAACGTACTTGTTTGAGATCCAGCGTCGCTCACACGCCACGTAAACGCAGCATGTGGAGGTTAGTGGCGCGGCGGCCATTTTTCTTTCTGGGATGAAAAATGAATGTGTTGGGACCCTCTGGAGTGATTATTACCAAGTTTGATTTATATTGTAGCGTGTCCTAATCAAACAGGAGGTAAATCATCTGTTCTCGGTCAAACTGTCACGAGGAGCTCGTGCACCTTTTTTTTTTTCTCTCATATGGTGACGTCATCGCTTCAGACTTTGGCCACGCTGAATGTGCAGAGCGCCTCTGAAGTGAAACGTGTGTCAGTGTGTTTCTGGGTAAATTAAACAGTTTTTGCTGATCTCAGTTTCTTGGATTGATTCGTTTGTTTTGCTCCGTATGAAGTTTGACCTTTAAACGCGGTCAGACAGATCTGCAGGTTCGTGGCAGACGAACCCGTTTCCATTTCACCGCCGAACCTCCCAGCTTTGTTTCGTGATCCGCTTCATTAACTCGGCGCAGACCCGCCTGAGGTGGAACTGAGCATGTGCAGCAGCACAGCGAGGTCAGACTGAAGCTGCCAGCTGTTATTTTGTTTGTAATGAATAAAAAAATGAAGCGATGTTTCCGAGCTGTTTGGAGTAATTCAGGCACTGCTGCACTTCACACACGAAGCACCAGAGGGCGTCACAGGGCCACAGACGCTTCAGCGTTAACGTGGAGCGAGTCTACAGCTTTGATCTGATTGGTCGTCTCATGAAACAATAAAAATAAATCCATCCTTTCGCTTCTCCTTATCCTATTTGTATTTTTTCATAATTATTTTTTATTATATTATGATTTGTGACCTTAAAATGTTTTTGTGTCTTCAGAATTATTACTTTGACAATTTGTGTTTTTGTTATTTATGATTTTTAATTACTTTTGTCATTTTTTTATATATATATTTTAGGGGGGGGGTGTTTTGTTTTTCTGTTTCTGAGTTTTTAGAGTTTGTTTTAATCATTTATATTTGAAGTTATGATTATTTTTATTATTAGAGTTTATTGTTATTTATAGACAAGCAGTGCTGCTGCGGTGGCCGTCGGTGTCGGCTGCTGATGAGTCCGACTTGATCGGGTTGAACCTGCGGCTCTAATCTGTTGTTTTCGGGGATAATCTGCAGATGAGTCGCCGCTTCTCGCTATGACCCAGTTTGTGATCTGCACTGGAACTGGAACTGACTCCAGATCAGAGTCGAGCCTGGAAACATCTGTTGGATTAACCGGATGCAGATCAGAGGCGAGGACTTCAGAGCGGCTGCAGACTCTGCGGCGTGTGGCATGAGTTCAGAGTCGATGAGGATGTCGGGACAGTCTGATGTGCGTTTCATCGCAGTTTTGGTCAATGCTAACAGTGCAAGCACGAGCTGCAGTTCATCTGACGGCCACAGGAGGGCACTAACTCTGAGCTGCAGTGACAGAAAGAGTCTGTGTTTTATCATCATTCTGATCAGTTTCTCTACATTTGAGTCGTTTGGTTTCTCGGTCGATGACACGCTCGCTGTGAGGTATTTTTTCCCATAATGCTTGACGGAGCTCGCCTCCATCAATAAAAGAGCAGCAGTTTCTTCATTTTTTGGTGTTTGAAGCACTCAGATGTTTCTCAGTAGTTTAGAGATCACCTTCTTCCTCCTCTCTTCCCCGTTTGTGTCCACAGGCTGAGGTCCGTTTCCTTCGCCGGGCGCTGTGTGACACGTTTCACCCTCGTGGATTATCTCTGTGAACCCACCATAATCTACATCATACTGTGGATTAGCACAGACGTCTGTGGGATTACAGAGAGTGCCGTGTATTTCATGAAGCTGAGCCTGGTTCCTGGTTCCAGGAACCAGGAACCAGGCTCAGCTTCAGGTCTCGATTCTGATCAGCCCAAAAGGAGGAGGGTGTCTCCCGGCTCGGACGCAGGGAAGCCTCTGCTGGACACCAGAGGAACTACAGGTTAGAGCGTTACTGCCCACTCTGACGTCAGCTGACTGAGGTCACAGCTTGGTGGGTGTGCATTCAGCAGCTCTCACTCTCAGCCACTCCCGCTGTTCACCGGAGGGGGGCGCTGCCAGGCTGCCGATGAGCCGCTAAGCCAGCGGGGAGACCGGGGGGAGGAGTAACCGGACACCCAGGCACGGAGCGGCTGCTGGCCGGTCAGAGTGCAGCAGAGCCCGGCGGCAACCGAAGCAGCGGGTCGCTGAGCGCAGTGAGACCGAGCAGCAGAGCCGAGGAGCGTCGGAGCTGAAGCGGAGACTCCGGTCCCCCTTGCCGGAGTTTGACTGCTTTAACGGCGCTCCGAGCCTCTATCGAGCGAGTAACGGAGTTCCCGTGAAAGTGGGAGAAGTGCCGCGATCAGCCGCCGGACACCGACAACATGAAGAGGAGCAGCTCTGGGAAACGGGTGAGTGATAGCGGGACAGAAGGCGACCCCGGGGTCTCTCCGTTAACGCGGAGCTCGAAGAACAAAAAGCCCGAGGATTAGTTTTATTCTGAAGGCTAAGAACCGCAGGCTGCCCAAGAACCCACGTCCGGTTTTCACAATAAAGCCCTCACTCTGCTGATGCTTAAAAAGTGCCAAAAGGCCAATAAACAGAGAAGTGGTGTTTTTAACCGTGACCCGGTCTGTGAGGTCCAGGCCGGTCTTGGAGGCTTTAAAGTGACCTGAATGTGCTGAATGTGGTGTGATGGTTAATCTGCTCAGCAGCTCCAGTTTCAGTTACAGCCTTTAATGGACTTGCATAACAACCATCTGACCCCAAACCGGCTGAACTCTGTTCTGTCGATGCTACACACACCTGTCTGTTCACACAGGTGAGGATGAAGAAACAGAGCTCCTTATTAAATAGATAACAGACAACATAAAGGACAAAAAGTAAAATAATACAGCATTTCCTAGAATGTACAGAAAACAGAGAAGAAACACGAGTATTATAAATAAAGACTAAAGATACAAACTGAGGAGACGAGGTTGGTTGAGGCTGAGCTTCTGAAGCCGTGCTGACAGGTTTCCCTGCTGCTCACCTGCTCTGACAGCTTCCTGCTCTGACAGCTTCCTGTTTCCTGTCTCAGGGCGTGTCTGAGTCAGTGCCACAGAATGCACCGCCTGATAGAGTGGGCTGGATCAGGAAGTTCTGCGGCAAAGGGATCTTCAGAGAGATCTGGAAGAACCGGTTTGTGGTTCTGAGAGGAGACCAGCTGTTCATCTGTGAGAAGGAGGTGAGTGAAAGAGGGCGGGGCCTACTGGTTGACACCTAACATTCACTCAATCAGTCAATCAATCAACCGATCACTGGACCTGATCAGAAATAGAAGGTCTCAGATGCTCACAGCGTGATCACCTGTAACCAGCAGCCAGGTGACACCTTACCTGTGATGTCATTGGCTTGTTAACCTAGTTAAGGAGGAACAGATTTAAAGGGACTGCAGCTTTTTCATGAAACAGTTACAGAACCTTACAGGAGAACTGTTACAGAGAACATCTGACATGTTAAACCTGTTAAATACGAGACAGAGTACTCCAAAGTACCTCTGTGTACATGCATTGAGAGTATTGTGTGTAGTATTTTAAGCCTTCCTCCAAATTCTGCAGTTCAGTTTGCAAACAGAAAGTTTCTCCTTGAGTTTCATCAGCCGACGTACTGCAGGAGTCGAGTTTCAGTCTGCTCTACAGATACACAGACCGCTCCGGTTTCACTGCTGCAGCACAGAAAAAACATCCTCACAGAACCCTTATCACACAGGGAACGTCTTCATAGAACCCTTATCACACAGGGAACGTCTTCATAGAACCATTATCACACAGGGAACGTCTTCATAGAACCCTTATCACACAGGGAACGTCTTCATAGAACCATTATCACACAGGGAACGTCTTCATAGTAACGTTATGACACACAGAGCCTAGTTTCCCTCCTAACTGTCTTACATGCCTCTAACATACTCCCTGTGTGTGAAAAAGGTTTCTAACATGTTCTCTGGGGTTCTGGGTGTGGTACCTGGGTGTGGTACCTATGTGCAGCAGTGCAGTGGTGCAGTAAAGGACACCGTGGTTAGCTCGTTAGATGGTCAATGACTATAATAGCTTTGTTCCATCACATGCAGCAGGTCTGTTTTGCAGCATGTTCAGAGACTTGAACTTCCTGAAATCGTCAGCTCTTCTTCCCCTTTTTCAGATTAAAAGATTTTAAATGGTTGTAAAATTTGGTTTGTGAGACGACTCTGGAAATATGATTTTGCTTTGTGCATAAATTAATCAGCAGATTTTCCTTGTTTGGGAGTGTGTGTGTGTGTGTGTGTGTGTGTGTGTGTGTGTGTGTGTGTGCGTGTGTGTGTGGATGGGTATATACATCTTCGTGGGGACCAAAAATGGGAAGTTTACTATTCTTGTGGGGACCGACAGCCCTCGTGGGGACCAAAACCCCGGTCCCCATGGGGTTGAAGCCATTTTTCACACTCAAAACGTGGTTTTAGTGTCAGGGTTACAATTAGGTTATGGTTAGGTTTAGGGTAAGGGTCAGGGTTAGCCATTCAGTTTGGATGGTTAGGGTTAGGGTAAGGGGCTAGGAAAAGCATTATGTCAATGAGATGTCCCCACGAGAATATAAAGGTGTGTGTGTGTGCGTGTGTGTGTGTGTGTGTGTGCGTGTGTGTGTGTGTGTGTGCGTGAGGGTCATTGTGAAATGAGTGGCTTGTGTCTGTGACAATGCGTTCACATGAGTCTCCATGGTGCTTTCAGGTTCCTCGGCTCCATTTCTTCAGTTCCTCTTTTCACCCGTCACTCGTTTGGCATCATCAGTGTGAAATAACACATCGAAGCTTCCTGAAAACTGTCTCACCACCAAATTAGGATGTGTCTGTGTGCGCGCTGTCTCTGCTGTGGGTCGACAGACTCTGTTCTGCTTCTGTGGCTCTAAGTTCAGCTTGTGTGAAGCTTCAACAAGTCAGCAGCTTGACTTCCTGTCCTACCAGGAATAGAAACCCAGTGTGACACCAGAGAAACCACACACACTGAAATACACTCTGAAACCACACACACACACACAGGTTTGTAGTCCTGTCTCTGTGGGGACCCTCAGTAAGGCCCTGTCTGAACCACGTGTGGGCACATTGCTGTGACTCTCAGAGTTGGCATTGTAGTTTAGGACAATAAAGTTTTAGTGAAAGCATCTTCATCGTTCTTTTATGTTTGTTTTTTTTTTATTGGTTCTTTGTTGTCAGTTTATTGGTATTTTTGACCCCAGTTTTAATGCAGAAATAAACTGAGAGTTGTGTAATCAATAATCAATATTCAGAGTTTGGTGCCAGAGGAGGAGGAGTTACGTAACAAGTGCCTGTCACATCCATCATGCTCAGTCACTTCCTGTCTGCGGTGACTGACTGGCAGGTGCAGC
>VOQK01039445.1:0-18109 GCA_015052645.1 Benitochromis conjunctus
CGTTAAATTAAGAATAATCCATCTGTCCAGTCAAAAATAATACATCATATATCACTAGCAAGCCTTAAATAATGAAACTAATAAGTGACACTGATAACTGTTTATTCAAGTTTTAAATTTTAAATTGTATGCCAAATTCATTTTACTATTGAAAACTTAAAACACGTGCTCACTGCTGTGCCATCTCTGGGCAGTCTGTAATGAAACTGTTCTTTTACAGCTATAGATTCTGCATTTGACATCACTCCTTATCAATTATCAGATGAAATGCATGCAAAGGGAAACAAATAACCAAAGTAAAGGGTATTTATACTGTAACATTGGTTACCTGTCCTCTCTAACTCATCAACCACCACCGTGACACTTTCTTCTCAGTCATCGCATTGTTACATTTAACATGCAGTGCTGTGAGAAAGTATTTACCTCCTTACAGTGCTGAACCTTCCCAGGAGTGACCGGCCTACCAAAATTCACCCAGGAGGTCACAGAAGAACCAGAACAACATCTGAAGACCTGCAGGGCTCGTCTGGCTCTGTTAAGGTCAGAGGTCATGACTCAACCATAAGAAAGAGACTGGGCAAAAATGGCCTCCATGGGGGAGTCCAAGGAGAAAACCACTGCTGACCAAGAAGATCACAAAGGCTCATCTCACATCTGCCAACAAACATCTGGATGATCCCAGAGACTCCTGGGAAAAACTTCTGACTGATGAGACAGAAGCTGAACTTTCTGGAAGGTTTGAGTCCCGTTACATCTGCATCAGACTAACAGCGTTTCATAAAGAGAACATCCCAGCAGCAGGCAGACACGGTGGTGGTAGTGTGATGGTCTGGGCTGCTCTGCTGCTTCAGGGCGACTCGCTGTAACTGAGGGAACCATGAACTCTGCTCCATACCAGAAAACCCTGAAGGAGGATGTCCGTCCATCACTTCATGTCCTGAAGCTCAAGAGCACTCAGGCAGCAGCTCTGTCCACCTCTGATTGGCTCAAACAACGAATTAATGTTTTGTGTCCGAGTCAACGTCTGTACTTAAATCAGACTGAGCTGCTTCAGCGTGACCTTAAACAGGCGTTCATGCTGGAAAACCCTCCAATGTGTCTGAATTAAAGCATTTCTGCAAAGAAGACTGGGTTAAAGTTCCTAGACACTGACATGAAAAACTCACTGAAGGCATCACAAACACCTGGTGGTGGAACAGCCAGTTATCAGGTTTAGGGGCAGTTACTTTTGCACACAGGGCAGGTGGGTTTACATAACCTTTTTCCCTTAAAAAATGACATCATCTTTTAAAAACTGCACCGGTTGTCTTTGTCTAATATTAACATCAGTTGGATGATCTGAAACACACAAGCGTGAGCGGTCTCATCAGCTACTTTGAGAATGATAGAAGCTTAGAAAGGATACGAAGGCTCCGATGATGAAGACAGGGCTGAAAATGTGATTCTGGAAGGTGAACAGAGCCAAGCCCATGTAGGAGAAGATGAAGTTCTCAGCCAGGAAATGAAGAACCTCAAAAAGCTGCAGTTTAAAAATATTCATCATCATATACAATCATAAAATATGCGAATGGTTACACAGTAAACAGGAAAAGACTGATCATGTTTTTAGGTTAGCATAACAGCTAATGTTACATTTAATTATGAATTGCTAACATGATCCACTCTGTGCAGTTACTGGAGGCCAAATGAGAAATGTTTAGTTATTCTCAGTTCAGCTGCTCATGTGAAGAAATTTCTAACATTATATTTGTAGTTTTAGCGAAGTGATTTAACAGTTTATCACTTCTGTTTATGACTTTTACCTTGTCATCCACATCGGGGTTGATAAAACTTTATTTAACTAAAATAACAATAAAAACAGAACTAGACTGTCCTCTATCCAAACTAAGTGAGAGAAAATAAAAATATACAGGATGTGATTCCAGCGTGAGTCTCGGTTAGCTAATGCAGACTAACGCAGAGTAAAAGCTCTGTGTTCAAGTTTAAGTTTATAAAAACAGAAATCTATAAGAACTCTGACTCTGAACTGTTTCATTGAACTGGGCCTCCTGGGAGAGATCCAGGGGCGTGTGTGCACCATTTGTTCCCTGAGACGACTCTCTCTGAGAGGAGGTACCCTTCCTGCTGCTCTGTGACACCGCCCATTTTTCAGGGGCAACGCCATGTCCTGATCCAAACTGTGTTCCTGCTAATCTCACCCTGTCCCTCAGACCAACCCCCCCACAGGGAACTGAGCAGTCGGGGGGTGGGCGGGGGGGAATTAAGGTCACAGCCGGCTCACAGAGCAGGCGCCATCTGGCTCCAGATGGCTTTGGGGGGGGGGTGCATGATCACATACCTGCTTGGTGCGCTTTGTGGACTCTTCAGATAGGTTGTTGTAGGTGTAGTGAGCCTGCGTGATGCCACAAAACAGCACGGCCACGACGCCTGCAGGACAACACACACACAGACACACTGCTGAAATACACAATTCCACATTCGTTTGAACTGTGGCAGGAAACCGGTGTAACCGGAGAGAACACGCAGACAGAAAGGCCCCGCCCATATGGTAGAGTCCGACCTAGGACCTTCTTGCTGTGAGGCAACAGTGCTGACCACTGCACCACCGTCCTCCCATCTCAGCCATCGGATTATTTTGAATATCTAAACTCATTCGACTCTCTAATACCACATCTGTGTGTGTAACACAGACTCCGTGAGGATGCTTTAAGCAGGTGTGTAATCTCTGTGAGGTGCAGTGAACATGAAGCATGGATAAGGCAGAAATTCTCACTCACACCTGTGCAGGTCGCATCCCCTAAAGCCATCGCCGAGACTCGCAGACAGTCAAGAGACGACAGCTGACTATTTGTTATGTTGATGCAGATTTCTTTTTCTCTTGGATGGAAATAAATGGAGCAGTTTTGATTCTTGTACAATGTTCTTCTACATTTTCAGGTGACTTTCCTATAGCTTGTTAGCAATGGATGGTGCTGTTTGAATCTGATTTGATAATGTTCCTGTAACACGTCCTTACAGCTGACTGTTTCCTGTATAAGCGCTCTATGAATAACCTTTTATGATGTATTATGATGATAAACGTGGGGCAAAACGGGAGTTTTTGTCAGCGACGCTGAGCTCATCTGAAATCCAGCTCCTCTCGCTCCTGGAAAATGAGAGCCAATCAGAATGTAGCACGCTGTGTAAATCTGTGAGCAGGATGAAGCGCTGAACGTGAAGCGGGACACCCGGTGATGATGAAATGGCAAGGCTGATGTTTGTGACAAGGCAGCTCACCTGTGAAGCCGCAGGCCTCGGCGAGGAGGAAGGTGCTCCAGGACATGAGGAAGAAGAGGGCGGTCTCCAGCAGCGGGAAGCAGTGCAGCTTGGTGAACTTGGTGACGTGAGGATTCGGTCAAAGAGTGCAAACACGGGACTGAGACACCAGTTGTCAAATGTGAACATAGGGTCCCACGACCCCCCGCAGTCAGCAGATCCGTCCTGTGCAGTAACCTTACAATATTTACTGAAGACACACACGTCCTCCACCCTGTCAAAGGTTCTCAGCAGACATCCACCTTTAAAAGCTGCACCCACACATCCTCACAGTCTGAGTCAGGACCTTCGAGGGTTTTGAAAAACTCTCTCAATTTATGTGATCAGTGTGACAAATTATTATACAGATGTTTGTCCACCTCACAGCCACGAGCTAAAATCTGACTATTAGAAAATAATCTGACCCAGAAGAATCACAGCTGGAAAAGGGACCGTTCACCTGCTCCCACCTGAACTCATACCTGTCCCAACTACTGATGTGAGCCTGAAAGTTTACACAGATAGGAAACTGCTGATAGATCACAGCTGGATACAGAAACCAGGATTGGTGCTCAGACTGGATGCTCATCTGGGTTCAGTTTTTAAAGGATTTCATGTGTGTTTTTCAGGTTTATGTGAATATCTGCTGTACTTAGTTTGGGGGGCAGGGGGATCGTGTGGTGGGCGCTGACTTCTCTGAAAGGATATGAGAGCAGTGACCACTCCCGTGGCCGCACCCATCAAGAAGGAGCCGCTGAAAATGCCGAGGAAAACCCCGACAGACTTGAAAAAAGCCGAAGCATCAAACTGGTGTGTGTTGGCGCCAGCCGGCTGGTACGCCACGATGGACCTGAAACACAAAAACATGAGTAAGGTTTCGAGCAGGGACTCTGGAAACCACGTGCTATTTGTGCCGAGTCAAAGGTGACTTGGGCTGTTCCAGCAGGGGGAGCCAGAGCGCTGCCTGCAGCCCCCACAGGGGGTCACCAGAAACCACTGCTGGAAACATCTGCATGCAGCGCTGAGTGCAGTCAGAGATTTCTTTAAGTAAAAGCAGTCAGACTGCTGGGTTTGCAAAGACCTGGAGACAGAACAGGAAGTGGTCACGGACACTGATTAGCACACGGCAGCGTCCCATTTCCTTTTTCTGTGTTAAGAAGCAAATAAGCAGAAGAGAGCTGCATTGACTTTTACTTCCTGAAAACTGAGAGCAGCGAGGGTGACGCATGCCCACCTGCTGCCAGAGCCCCGCCTCCTCAGCCATTTATAATCACAGCTGAGCAAGCAGATGTTATGATGTCATGACTGTCAGCAGCTAATCAGACCTGCATGATCGGCGTCTCTAAAAGCACAGCTCACTGCAGGGGTCAAAGGTCCCTGCTGCTTACCACCGTCGTCTAAACTGTTAAACATCAGTAAAGCGAGGTGCAGACTCACGAGGACAGCACGATGGCCACGGCGTCATTCATGACGCTCTCGCCGAACAGCAGCGCGTACAGATCCCCATCTGCGTGCAGCTCGTTAAAGATGGCCAGCACCGTAACTGCAAAGACACAAAGAAAATACTGAAAACCTTGCTCGCGTTCACACTCGCACACGCCATCCTCCTTCCCGCGCTCATGTTCGTGCCTGGGTCCGTGGCAGAGATGATGGCGCCAAAGAAAAGGCAGTCGGTGTAGTAAAACTTCCCCGTCAGCTGACCCACCACCTGCATCAGCTTGACCACGCCGTACATCAGGTTCCTGTGGAGGGAACAGGTACGACACGTCAGTCACGCAGCAGTAGACCGAAGGTGATGTCACACCTGGCCTCTGACTCACCCGATGACGAAACAGGAGACGGCGGTGCCCAGGAAGGCGTAGGTGATGATGGAGCCCAGGTTCCTAAAGAAGTGTCTCTGGAAGAAGCAAAAAGAAGAAAGAGAAGAAAAATGTGGTTCTTCCTCACACTGACCCAGCCAGGCAGCCAATCAGAGGCCTTTGCAGCTTGCTGCTTCACAGAGTGCGTTCAGATAGACAATACAAACGCAAAATGCTGAGTCGGGTTTCTAAAGGAAGTGAGTCTGCACAGGGTTCCAACGCTCCTGACTTACACATCCTCCTTCCTCCTGTTTCCTGTTTCCTGCTGAATCAGCAAATCCAGCGGGAAAAACAATTTCACAAGAAAAGCACAAAACGCTGCTCACGCACTCTTCAGCTGCACAGCACACACAGGCAGCACCACAGCACAGGTGCAGGTTCTTCTGAGTTAGTGAAAGATTTATCGAAAAGTCAGTTAGGTGATCAGGAAAGATGGTCAGGTCACTCTAATTTCATTGGTTCATATTTCCCATCAGACTTGCCTCCCAGCGACCCACCCTGGAGTGTGATTGGTAAGCCTGGAGCACTTGAGTTGCTGTTGGATGTCCGTGAGGCTCTGCCTCTTTATTCTGGCATCTCCTGGATTTCGTTTATGAGTGCGTCATGTTATCAGGTGAGGTGTGACCTCACAAACAGACCACAGGTTTAATCACAACACATGGCTTGCTGTGAGAGCATCACCTGCTCTGCTTTAAATGTAAACATGGAGACAGGTAAGGCAGTCAGAGCATCGCTGTTCCTCTGCTCACATGCACAGCCCCGCCCGTCCACACACAGCAGGTGATTCTTACCTTCTTCAGACTGTAGCCCGCATGGAAAATGATGGGAGGCAGCAAAATGTTGAAGAAGACCTCGGGGTCAAAGGTCACCTGGAAAAGACATAAAGTTTGAAGTTAACGGGCGGATGTGAGAGATGCCAGCATACTTCCTTGCCTTCCTTACCTTTCGCAGCATGTCGTTCTGCTCCACGTTGTGAATCTCGCGGGAGTTGATCTCTCCTTTCAGCGTGTACTCGAAGAACTTCCCGCTGACATTCAGCAGCAGCGTGCTGGCGGGTCCCTCCTTCAGCGAGCAGCTTGCCGGCGTCTTGTTGTGATAGCTGTTGGCCGGGATGCCATAACGCAGAATCACGCCAACCAGCAAACCTGAGAGAAACAAACAGAAATACCGAAAGGTTAGTGAGGACCTCGTGTATTGGTTTCTGGTCTCAGCCACAGACTGCTGGATCTGATTTTCATCAGTCTGCTTTCATAGATACTGAACACAAACACACACACACATAAACAGACACACAGTCACACACACACACACACCGCTTGCTGTTTCACTTTCTCTGTTCTCAGATTTTCAGCAGGAAGTAAAATCAGGACAAACATCCCCGTGACTGCATCTCATTATCCACAGCATGAAGCTGCAGCAGCATTTCTTACACTATCACCGGTTTAACCGGTCAAGTCCATAACAACCCTTCAGTTTTATTTTTACGCTGCAGTGTAAACTGATCTGGGATCAGCTTTGTTTTTCAGGTTTATGTACATGGTTCATTTGTTCCTACCACTGTTAATTTTTTACATTATGTGGTTTGTGTGGATGTGTTATTTGTGTTATTTATGCTGCTGGCTACAAAGCAAACTCCACTTGGAGATCATAAAGTTTATCTTGACCTTGAGTGGTAGGTAACCCACTCTACCAGCCCTACAGACGTGTTCTGATACAGAAGCTGCTTCTGTCTCTGTACATAACCTCCCCTTCATCACACGTGTACAGGGGGAGGTTATTTCTATAATTCACCTGGATTAAAGTTTGTGTTATTAGGAGCGTGGCCTCTTTGACTGACAGGTGGACGGCAACACAGTTAGCTGTAGCTGTCTGCTCAGCTTCACCTCAGCTAACCGGAGTCCCTGAACTGCATCTCTGGACCGTGTTAATGACATCGTCTGACCAATAACAAGCTCCTGTGAGGTTAGAGTAAACACAGTGTCAGTTCGACCCACACTGAACTTTAAATCAGGGTCACCTGCTTCTTCCAGCATGCTTTAAATGGTCCGAGGTTCCTGTGTGAACTTGTTCTCCTAACTGGAAGTTAAATGTTCACTAATTAACTGCAGAGTATGATTGACACGTGTCAGATATTAGCACATGAGGTCTGCAGGTGTAAGTAGGGATGAAACATGAAATGGTGTTAAAGAAGCAAACGTGAGCGCAGTTTCCTTTTTTTGACCCTGTGCAGCACAGGCACCACACATGGAAAATCACCAGAGTCATGTTTGCCTTGGCGCTTCAGGTCCAAACAAATCAAAGTCTGCCTTCTTCAGAGGACACGTCTGGTTAATGAGTGACACTCACAGCTGGACGGACGGCCTCCATCACTGGGACCATGCAGATGTGTCACACCGGCAGGCAAGCTGCTGACAGCTGTTTCTGACTAATCACTGCAGGTGATCAGAGACACTCGAACATTATCTGATGATCTTTGTTCAGGACAACCTCAGCAGAAGAGCCGGGCTGGGCCAAGGCTCCAAATCAGGCCCACAGCAGGCACTGAAGCTCACAGCTGCCTGAGCTCTCTCACACACACAGACATGCACACACAGGCACACACAAAGTCACACACACGTGTGTGTGCGTGTCTGTGTGTGTGTATGTTTGTGTATGTGTGTGATGAATGTGATTTGACTGCCGGCTGGTGTCACTCGGACTCGTGAAGCAGCTGCTAGGCTGATCTCCGGTCAGTCACAGAGGCGCGCGCACAGAAGCGCGCTGACACCGAACCGGGGGATCGGAGTGAAACGGGCACGCGCGTCGGCGGCTCTGCACCGCCTGAAATCACGGCGCGTCTCCTCCTCTGACCGAATCACGCAAAGCCTGCGGTGTCGGCGTGCGCGCGTGCCGTTCAGCGTAAAGGCGAGGCTCACCGTAGATCATCGCCAGCCCGGTCTCGTGCAGGAAGCGGACCCGCCGGTGCTTGAAGAGCCAGATGGTGAGGATGGTGAGGGTGAGCAGCAGAATGAAGGTCAGCATGTTGAAGCTGTCCTGTCGGTGGCTCTCCTCCGCCTCCTTCTCCGTGGCCAGCTCCTCCATCGCGAAGTCCTCCGCGCGCATGCCCTGTCCCCACGCACAGCTCAGGAGGATCCACGCGGCTATCATCTCTGCGCCATCAGCTGAGCCTCTGACGAACGCGGCGAGCACCGAGGAGGTCTCTCAGCCACGCGCCTGAGTCACTGCGCCTGCGCTGTGACGATCGCGCAGCTGAAACCGGACTGAGGCAGAGGAGGAGGAAGCTGCTCACATGATGTGTCTGCAGAGGAAGCAGCTGCACCACCCGCTCCACTCTGCAGTGTCCAGCGTGATAATACGGGGACCGACGTTTTCTCCTACTCTTTAATTTCCCCCCGTTTATCAAACAGGTGTAAACAGAATAAGCCGGATAAAATCTGAATGCGGTCCAATATCACGTGGAAAAAGGTCACATTTTCCCTGTTAGTGGAAGGCTTCACTCCTTGACTCCGAGCTTGGTTCTCACACTGATCATCGAGGTCCACCTCCCCCCACCACCTCCACCCGCAGCCCCCCATCAGTCCCTTCTTCACTACCTGTTAGATAGCTCATTACGACTGTGGAAGTGGATATGGAGCTGGACTGCATTCTTATGTAATACCATTTTAAACCACAAGATGGTGCGGCGACTCACTAAAGCGATACGAGGGAACTAAAGGGAGGGACTAAAGAGAATCGCTGTTTCTCAATACGCGTACTTGTCTCCTCATGGGCTTGCGGCTAGTTTGAAGTATGTTTGAAGTATGACTCTCTGTGACACAAAATAAACTTTTTTTAGATAGATATTTTCAGGCGAGAACTTCAAACACAAACACTCCAGCTGTCAGCTGACCGGGAATTCGAGGTTCACTACAGTCGCGGAGAATTTTCAAACCCCCCCTGTGGTTTTTCGCTACTCAGGTTAAACATGACATATAAGTCACTCAGATAACTTCTAAATGTTAATGTTTGGTTTATTTCAGTGTTTTATTTGTTACTGTGCTTTGTGCGTAACTGTATGAAGCCTAGTAGACATTATGAAACAGCAAAGTGCTCAAAATCCTTTTTTATTATTTTTTTTCTCAAAGAAATCTGTGTATTTTTTATATCATGTGTAATTTCCATTGCAAATATTAATCACAGTTAAATTAAGGGGTGGATGGTGGTAAAAGTAGTAAGCAGTCACTCCTTGGCTATCTGAGAAATCTGGAGCTGTTTCCTTGGACTTTGTGCTTTTGTGTGAGTGATGCTGAAAAATCCTGAACTTCTATAATTCCTCCTGATCCACAGGGTTCCCAGCATCTCTGTTCCAGCGGGCAGGGCAGGACAGGAGCTACAAAGACATCGGCTGACCTCATGCTACTAGATTACCAGAGTAAACTGGAGTAATATGACACCACAAGGCCTAAAGAGCTTTGCACTTCCTCCCATGTGGATGAAAGTGAAGTGGACATATTAAAGAATGTTAGCTCATCCCTGAAATTAAAATCTATCCGCACAGCAATGTTTTAGAAAAAATAATCAAGGCGCTTTATATGGTAAAGTCAAGACCTACAATAACACAGAGAAAATCCAACAATGATATGAGCCCCGATGAACAAGCTCTTTGGCCACAGTGGATCAGAACCTGATCCACAGAGCCATTGATGGGCTTTTAGTCAGTGGTTGTTGATTAGTGGTCATGACAGTTTGCATATTAATGATCATAAGCTGACCTCACAGCCCGTTGTTAGTCAGTGGGGCTAGTTTCAGTCATTGTGCAGCCCGTTTATAAGGTTGGAAACCTGCAGTCAGCTGAGACTGAAGAAGTCACCTGGATGATGATGAAACGTTTCACTGAAAACATCCAGATCAGATCACTTCAGCGTGGGGGGAGGAGAATTACCTATAATGTGGCCTGTGGCTTAAATTGCAGGCTAATCTGTCGCGCGCGTGTGTGTGGTTTTTGGTTGTGCACAGAGCTCGGCACATAAACATGGCAGCCTCAGAGCAGCAGCTTTGAACTACATTATTTTCATGTCAGTGGTTATTGTTTACATCACAATAATATGTTTGTGGAAACTACTTTCTGTTGTGAAGGAAGCAGCCTCAAGGGGCGTGGCGTGGCGTCACTGCTGCTGCCTTTGCGGTACTCTGTAAAAATAAGAGTTTTTACTTTTCACCTAGGTGGGTGCTGCCCACCTCTCTTTAGGCGCAGGGGTGGACCTAGAGATCCACGTATGCAGGTGTTATAGCCTGTAATATGCATTGTATATGGTCAAAATACAGTAAGTATACACATGTTTCATATAAACATAGTCTGTAACTTTCTTACTTTCTGTAGCCCAGATAATTAAACATTTTAGTTACATAAAACATGTGAATTTTGATTTTAAGTACCGTATAGCCTGGATAATAAATAAGTATGCAGCCGAATAAGTTTATAATCCAGAAAGCTACACAACACAAGGTACAAGTCTAATTGAAGTTTTACACTCTTTTGTTGCAAATAATCAAATTGTTACGTGCTTATGTTTACACAAAATGCCAGAAATCTCCAATGTCATGAAACACTTTTAACCAAACACATTCGGTTAACTCCCTGGGGTCCAGGATATAACTGCCAATTGTTTGATTTTACCTTTGTATTTCACCTTTACCAATATTTTTGCCTTGTTTGCTATCATTCTCACATGTCTGAATTTATAGTTATTTTTTCATTGACATACAGTAAAATACTGACAAAAGCATCAAGTCTGAATAGAAAAAAAATCTAATTAATTAATTAAATAAATATATAAATCATTAGTTAAATTGATTGCATTTAATTTAATAAATTAAATGCATTAAATTAAAGCCGCAGGACCCAGGGAGAACTCACGCAAACACCTGCTGATGGTGGAATTGAACTCAGGACCTTTTTGCTGTGAAGTAACAGTGCTAACCACAGTGCCACCATGCTGCCTCGGTCTGCCCCCTCTTACACAGGTGTAGATACACCTGTATCTAAGTGAGAAAAATAGATCATCGGCTGTCTTCTTGGGCATAGTGTTGTGGTCATAAACACCATAAAGAATACAAGATAAAAAGCCCTTTATTGTCATTGTACAATGAAATTGTAGTTGCTCTACACCAACTGCAGCAGGGACAGCAAGAATAAAAAGCAAACTGGAGAAATATATATAATCACGATGGAGATATACAAGAGAAGAGAGAAAGACAGACATTAGAGAACAAGTTGCAAAGTACTAAAAAGGTCATAAATCCAAGAAAACACAAATACCACGAGTAGTTGTAAAACATAAAAATAGTCCTGAAAACATAAAAAGAACATTATGAATATTAGTTCTTTAAAAGCATAAAACCTATGCTAACATACATAACATGGGAGACATTGTAATGTTGGTTGTGATGATGAAAAAAATGCATCAAATCCAATGAAAGTAAGAAAGGATATATAAAAAATGTTTAAATTTGCATAAAATATATAGATGCATAGTGGTGTCACTGCAAACATTTATTGATGATAATTCTAACTGAGCACTCTAAGTACATTTAATTCAATTCTATTTTATTTATACCTCAAGGTGCTGCATTTTGTTAAGTAAAGAGTCTACAATATTTTCAAAAACTCATTTTTAACAGGAAGACAGTACGAAACAGGGGCAGATATCTGCAAAAGGCACACTGTGAAAGAGGCAAAAATTAATAATCATTAATGATTAAAAGCACAGTGGTTTAAAAACATACTGAAAAGAGGTGAGTGAAGAAGAAACACGCATCACAGGAATCTCCCAGCAAACTAGGCATTGCAACATAACTAAGGGAGAGTTCAAAGGCACCTGATCCAGCTCTATCTAATCTTAAAAGTAGAGAGGCGCTCTACCTCCCATTCTATTATATACCCTAGGAACCAATAGTTAGATTTAACAGGGAGCCTATGAAGAGAAGCTAATATGTATAATAATAAAAAATAATATATAAAAATATGTACTTTCTAACTATCACATACATACCAACACCTTAAAGAATGCATCAGGGACAAAGTGGGGTTTAGTCTCTTGCCTGGAGCTCACTCAGAAGTGTACAATATCAGTCTAAATATACAAAACGATGCCAGTCATTATATGGATGTAATAGCTAGCTCTTTTAAGTATTGCTGGTGGTGCGCATGTTTATTTAAATTTCTTTTTTAATATATCACTGACTTTTTGATTATATTTTTTTGCCCTGTTTTAATGTGTTTTTATGCCTGTGAAGCTTTTTCAATATTTGCATGAGATTTCTGGCTGTACAAATAAAACTGACTTGATTTGACCTCGGTAATCATTATAACGGAGTTAATCACATTCTTGTTACTAACCACAGCAGTCTGATCTTTCCTACTACCCAGTTGGCCCCTTGTGACTTTTTCTCATGCCACTCCACTGAGTCTTTGGAAATGTCTTTTCCTCTTTTTATCATTTCTGTCATTTAGTTTTCCCTCATCTTAAATACAGAGTTTGTCCCTCCATTCTAGATGTAGAGCAATCTGCCATGAGCCATAAGCTACATGTTTATATAAGTTCGGTTTGCACTATTCTGTCTTTTTATAAAAGAGACAAAAGAAGGAATCTAAAAGATTCTAGTGCCTTAACTTTGTACTCACAGGATTCTCAGACTGTCTGAAAGCAGTAATTCCTTGTATCTCTGAAAGTGCTTTTTTTAAATTTAAGCGGTTTGTTTTAGGATTGCAGCCTTCCCAAAGTGCAGCGCTCTTTACACTTGGGGCATTGTTTGTGTTGAGCAGTATTTTCACTAACCATTAGACTAATTGAACCATTATAAGCTTAAGAGAAACGGAAACCCTCGGGTGGTCTTTACAAATTAATTTGTCTCAAATCTGTCCTAATTATTACATGGTCCATAAAGTGTTGGCTTTTTCTTGTTTGGTGGTGAATGGCAGCTGGAGACTCATATTACATGGTTTATTTTTTCCAAATAAGCCCAAGTTGAAGATTCAGCAATAAATATTATATAAACTTTAATTAATTCTCTGTAATTGAATCCTCATGAGTGAAAGATGAAAGAGTGACATTTGACTGGAACAAATTTCTGTGCCATTTAATCCTAGCAGTCAAAACCAATTTAATGTTACAGCTGTGCAGCAGGCTGCTTATTATTTCCTTGACCTTAGAGTCCCAACCGCAAAGTCATCAATCAAATTAGACAGACCTCTTCTTCCCTCTGAGTTCTAATAACATGTTTCCCAAAGTTAGTCTGGGATTAAATGATTGGAAAATGGAATAACAAAACAAGCAGATTCTCGAACAGAGAGAGCCTCTCATCATCTCTGCATCATATTTTTTAAGCCAGCACTGTGCCCTACTATACCAGGCGAACCAATCAAAATTCACACTAATGCAACTGACATTTCATTTGTCTAGAAAAATCCCAACTCCAGGGAATATGTTGCAGATTGATCATCTGTCTCCATTTTTGCTTCCATTGCTCCATCTTTTTTCAAACACTTGAAAAAGAGCAGGAAGGAGCATTAGCATATGACAAGCTGAATCTAGCATGCCAAAAGACCAGGTTTCGATGTACATATTCTTCCCACCATAAATTTGAAATTTTCCATCCAATATATCAAAAGCACTGATGTATTTGCTTTCTGAAATGTCACCTCGCTGGCATTCATCCACTCCTCTCATCTGTATAGCCACACGGGAGATCTGAAAAACATTTCTCTTGGACAGATTTCAGTTATACAGTAATGTGTGGTGCAGTCCTTTTTATGTACTGGCTAAACTCTGATGCTTTGGTGTCTATTACGCTCTCCTCCTCCTCTCCTCTCTCTACTGTCCTGATCATTAAAATGAAGGGATCATCAAATGCAAACAAATTCTAAATAAATCTTTTTATGTACATGTGAACTGTGTTGTGTTGTTTATCCCGTGACCTCATACAGTCCTTTCCTTCCGACTGCTCCCTGTAGGGGTCACCACAGCAGATCATCTGTCTCCATCTCACCCTATCCTTGGCATCCTCTTCTGTCACACCAATCTTCTGCATGTCCTCCTTCACTACATCCATGAATCTTCTCTGTGCTCTTCCTCTTTTCCTCCTGCCTGGCAGCTCTATCTTCAACATCCTTTTTCCAATATAGCCACAAACCCTCTTTGCATATTTCCAAAGCATCTCAGTTTTTCTAATCCTGCTCATCCTGGTGTCTCCCAGTGAAGACCTTAACACCTCCAACTCTGCCACCTCCACCTCCTGTCTTTTTTTCAGTGTCAATGTCTACAAACCATACATCATAGCAGGTTTCACTACCATCACTCTTGCTGCTATCCTTTTTTCACAAATCACCCCTGACACTCATCTCCACCCACTCCACCCTGCCTGCACTCTCTTCTTCACTTCTCTTGTGCACTGTCCATTTCTTTGGCTGGTTTGCTTTCTACTCTTCATTCTCTTCATAGCTTCTTCTTACTTCCTTACTAGGCCTTTTCATTTTCTGATTAACTAAATAGCCTTCATCTGTCCTTGTATCAGCCCCTGAAAGTACTCCTTCCATCCTCTCAACAGTCTTCACTTGTTAGTATATTTGCATCTTTATCCTTAACCACCGTCACCTGCTGCACATCCTTTCTAGCTCGATCTCTCTGTCTTTCCAATAAATACAAGTCCTTTTCTCCTTTCTTAGTGTCCAACCTCACAATACAACTCACAATAAGCCTTTCCTTTTTCTTTGTTGAATTCCTAGCTTCCCATTACTCTTGTCTACTTTCTTTATCTCCCCAGCTATCCCACCTTTCTTTGATAGCATCTGTTAAATACATTCTTGTATTTCCTCATTGCACCACTAAGTCCCCTTGTCCTCTGTTCAGATCACACCACATTTCTTGGTGGCAGTTTTCCTCACTACTTCAGCTGTCAACTTCCACTATTTAATCCTTGCCTCTGCCTTCAATCACTTCTTCTTCTTGGTTTCGAAAAGCATCCTACAGACTACCAATCATTGCTGGTTAATTTCATTATCTGCTGACACCACCTTGCAGTCTCCTGTCTGTTTCAGATTGTACCTTCTACATCGCATGTTGTCCACATGTGCGCACCTTTGTACACTATTTTTAAATCACCCTATATTTCTTCCCTCTTCTTGAAGTATGTGTTTACCACGGCCACTTGTAGGCATTTCCAATAAATAACAGTGCAAAAGTGTTGACCAGCAAAAATGGGAAAAAAAAAGAAAAAATGCTTACTATTCACTTTAAGAGAAAAAAATCCTTCAACAAACAGAGAACCTTTCATTCTAAGATGCCAGTACCACCAAGGTCACTGCTACTAGTAAGACTTTATCCTTAAATTTGTGGATCTGGGTTTATAAAACAGCTTTTAGTAGAGCCTGCAGACTTCATATGGAGACATTTTTCCCCTTTTATGATAACAGCTCTTCAAATGAAAACTGCCTTTAATACAAATGCAATTTCTATACTACAAATCATCTTTGGAAGAAAGCACAATTGTGTCCCAATTACATCAAAATGAAAAACGTTTTAATTTAGGCATTTGTGGGATGCAGATACTTTGATTCTTATCTGATCTGTAGGTATGAAGGATAATCTGTGGGTGGTAGAGATGGTGTCGTGATGGTGTAGTGTGAGCCTTCTTCTTCTTTTACATTTAATTTATTTTGTATTTTTTTATTTTGTCATTTCACTGGTGACAGTGCCATGAATTTTTGATGAAAAGTCTTGAGGTTTGCAGAAACCATCCCCGAACCGGAGACAACTAAATGGAGGAATTCATCTTCTGTCGCCATCATGTTCCCAGTCACATTCAAGATTGGCAATATTCTTAAAGGCGTATGCCTCTTTTTTTATTGAATATGCTTTATAGCTTTTCTATTGACTTCTGTGATTGCGCCCTCTTTTTTTACCCTCTCTGAATGTGAAACACACATATTCTTTCTATTACACACACGCACACACTTTGGCCTATCATTTATTCCTTGGGATTTAGTAGTGACAGTTCCATTTACCCCATGGTGGGTGTCAAGAGTTGCACAGTCTTCAGCCAACCCATCTCGAATGGAGACTGCATTCAACTCTACTTAGAGATAATCTGCACTTCAAATGATTCTTAATTGCAAAACTAGAATAATGTCAAACCAACTGCCAACAAAATATTTTTCCAATAAAAGCTAATCCTTAAATGGCAACACATTCCTTTCATGTTACTTATTTCATCAGGATCTCACTCACAAGTTCCAACACAAAGTGCTATCCTGAAACATACAGTTACCCGCTAATAAAGAGCCTGAAAAGATGAACGTGCCTAATAAAATGAAGACATGCAGATGAAATGTGAGCCGGTAGGTCTGGAGGAAGCAGAAAACACTGACTGCACATACACACAGGCTTAAGGCTCCACTAGAACAATCCCATAACTGTCATTAGAGGATTCCAGCAGTACTGCCCACCCAGCCTGAAAATCAATAAGCTGGCAGCCTCTGGCCCACAGCACATAATGGTGTCATCAGCACAGGCAGTAGTCAATACTGATAGGAGAACAGTGATTACAAGCTCCGTGTAATATTTAACCAGACAAAGCTGGGCAGTATGGTGCAAGCACTGTTTTCTACTCGGTTAATGAGAAACCCTGTGGTTAAATATTTGGTGAAAGCCCACACATCATCCTGATTTTGCTAAGTCATAACAGCATTAGCACTGCTGTAATTATATTGTTGTTAAATGATGTTCAGCATTCAGAAGAGAGAAGAAAGGCAGGTTATGAAAAGGTGCAGCATGTTCCATTACATCGCTTTATTATAGTTTTTTACTACTCAAAACTTGGTCGTAAATAAAACTAAATGAGTCTCAAATATCTACGTGGGTTTTCTATTGCTGTCATCATGACCTTAAATTCACAAAAATTACACTTAAATACTTTTTCATCACTGAGTGAAAGATGGCTTAGAAACTGTGGGTGTTATGTGGGGCAGGCCAAAAGAAGTTTGAGAACCACTGCCTCAAAGCCATAGACTGTATAGAAAAGATGGAGTTATCTACTGGTTATAGTTTTGGCATTACTGTTGCTTTTCAGTCCTGGAGTTCTGAGTTGAGGTAGTTTGTCCCTGTGGTCAGAAGTTGTAATCAGAGTACTCTTTTGCATTCAGTTTGCTGGCCTGAAATCCACATAAAAACACAGAGGGGAATAAGTCTTTGTAGTAGCTGCTAAAAAAGTGTGGAATAAACTACCTACCGTATTTTTTGCCGTATAAGACGCTCTGGAATATAAGACGCACCCAATTTTAAAGGAGGAAAATCTAGAAAAAAAAGATTCGGAACCAAATACTGTAGTAAAATATTTTATATCATATCGCTGCCTGTGATCTATCCAGAAGTAACAGTATGATGTAGGGAGGGCAGTGTGTCTTCTCCCCATGATTCGGGGGTGGAGCTTTGGCGGCTCAATTCTTCTGCCCATCAATCACGGGCATCCAATCAAGTAGGAGTGGGGCGGAGCAGAGCCCGGACAGCACACTGGCCGTTTCTCAATTCCAAGTACGCGAGTCCGGACTCGCGTTCTTGGCAAGTCCGTACTCCCTCGCGTTCTCGGCAAGACCGGACTTGCCGTGAACGCGAGTCCGGACTCGCGTACTTGGAATTGAGAAACGGCGGTCTCGCAAAATGCATGACGGGAGTTTTGGCTCCACCAAGTCCACACAACTCACCACCGATGCATGCTCGATAAAATGGGCGGCACGAGACCACATCCTGGAACTTTTCGCGTTCTTGGCTTGATGCGTACTTTGGATTGGGACAGTACTTGGTCTCCGACTGATGACATATAACGAGTACACGAGAACGCAAGTACACACAAGTACGCATATTGAGTCACGGCTACAGTAAACATTGGCCGGAGGAGGCGGAACGTATGGAGCAGGAGGGGCA
>VOQK01039451.1:5338-15585 GCA_015052645.1 Benitochromis conjunctus
GCGATTGAACTGTGAGACAAATTTTGAACATATTTATCTTAATCTTTTCATTTTCAGGTTGTCATTCACAGCAGACTGATTAGTAAATAAAACAATTTTACAAGTTCTTCAAGAAACTAGAGCAATTTTATCATTATTTGTTTCAGGGACAGAAAACAAATGCTGACTCATATTTAATTTTTTAAACTGTCTATAGCAGTGAGTGAGTTTTGTGCAGCAAACTTTTCATTTACAGAGGCAGAGTGGCAAAACTGCACTCACTGTTTCCTCAGTGCACTCACTGTTCAACTGTCATCTCTCTTCTTCTGTCAGCTTATGGCAGCGCTGTTAAAAACAGCAGAATTGTGGGAGGTCAAGATGCAACGCCAGGAAGTTGGCCCTGGCATGCCATGGTAATAACTTTGGGACCTTATGGATATATTCAGTGTGGAGGTTCCCTAATCACCAACCAGTGGGTTCTGACAGCTGCTCACTGCATACCACCGTGAGTCACTGTTGAAAGTTTACAGTGTTGGTGAAGATGATCGCTAATAGTAACCGTCATGTGTAGTGCATGATGGGTACTGCTTTTAATTAGTTTGATGTTTCTTTACAAACAGATTTTCTTTTTGACTTCTTTCCTGAAATCATTTTCAAAGTTTTTGAAGTGTTTTCCTACACAATACTAAGGTTGTGATGTCCTATCTGCACAGTAGAAAACGTGCAGAATGTGCTGTGATCAGATCAGTCAAACGATATGTGGAAGCAGTTTGTCTCTGTGAGATCAGATCTCAGGCAGGTGTAACAGCAAGTTCACAGTCTAACGCGGTGAATGAAAACTGTGACATATCTGATTATTGATGGAGGGTCTGATGAGAAAACTTAAAAGCATGCTTTATTTTACAATATTAAACAGCTTGAAACGACTGTTGTTGTGATTTGGTGCTATACCAAGAAAACTGCATTTAATTGAATGGTTTTTTTTTCTGTCTGTGTCAAGTTCAAGTTACAGCACTGTGGTTCATCTGGGACACTACAACCAGTCAGGTTTAAATCCAAATGAGGTGACTCAGAAAGTGGAAAGCATCGTCTGCCATCCTGCATTTTCCTACTACTACTGGATGTACGAGAACGACATTTGTCTTCTGAAGCTGTCGGCTCCTGTCAATGTCACAGACTACATTCAGCCGATCTCCTTAGCCTCAGAAAGCAGCACTTTCTACAACGGGACCAGCAGCTGGGTCACCGGTTTTGGTTATGATGATAGTAAGTTACAAAATACTTATTTATTCATTTATTTAACAACACTGACGATGGATATGTTAATAAGCTCTTACCTTTTTCTCATTGATTAGAATATTCTGGATTTTCCAGCGTCCTGCAGGAAGTTAATGTACCGATATTGGGAAACAATGAGTGCAGATGCTACTTTGGAGACTACTACCACTGGCTACCACAATTTACAGAGACCGTTACCTGCACAGGGCCCAAAGTTGGATGGAAGGGTCCATGTAATGTAATAAGTTACTTTTAGTTAAACCGTGATTTATTTTTTTAATGATTTTTTTTTATGTCAGCTATCAACATAGTATAATTATTGCTATCTTAGCCTGCCAGTGCTCATGTTTTGTTGACATCTGAGTTTCACCATAAATTCCTTAAAATCATTCCAATCATTCAAAATAAAAACAGCTTTTAGCGACATCACATAACTAATGTACAAACCAGCTAAAGGTGTCATGAGCTGTGTGCAGGCAGGAAATGGTGGACCCAAAGTGCAGACTGACGAGACTTGCGGAAGCCAAAACTTAACTTAAATAGAGGTTTTAATGAAGAAACTCAGAAAACAACAAAAGTAAAACTACAAAAACTTACAACAGGAGAACGAAACACACAGCATAAAATGAGGGAGACCGCAACACAGACCAAGGAAAACACAGGGCTTAAATACACAAAGGGAGCAATCAGGAAATGAGAAACAGGAGGGAAACACAGCTGGGACAAATCAGGGCTAACGCGACAAGGGAAGCAAAACCAGACACATTAACATGAAACGCAGACTACCAAAGTAAAACAGGACATAAAACACAGTTGCGGGCTTGACACAGACACTAACAGACAGAAACCAGAAGACTAAAATCTAATATAAACCACACGGAGAATCTAAACTAAGCACAAACACTATAACTAATGGACAAAGAAGGCTCAACATAGTGAAATACATAGAAATAAGGAACCAAACACAAAGCACTGGGTCAACGACCCAGGCACCCTAACAAAAGGGACTATAAAAGAAATTATATTTATATTATAAGTTTATTTATCATGTAATATGTCTGCCTTTTGTATTTGATGTAAAAAAAATTTAAAACAATAATTTCTAATATAATTTTCTCATAGGACACTTTTAGTTTTCACAGTTTTTTCAGTATCAAGCACGGTAAAATATTAATCATACATTTACAGAACCATGTGTGACTCATTAACTGGTGTCACAAAAACATCCATTATCCTTTTTATCCATTCAGTAAAAAAGTGGCTCCATTAGTTATTCAGTTTAGCACAGCATTGGATAAAATGGGAAACCGAAAAAACTCCAGTTCAGTTCAGTTGTCTCCAGCTCCAATTCTGATAATTGGATGAGAGGGTGGTGTGCTAAGTTATTGGCTAATGCTAACAAACTTGCTTTAGCACTGTCCATTCATTGTCTGCATAGCTGCATCGCACAAAGCCAAAAACCTGATAGTTAGTGTAGGAACGTGTAAATAAAATCCCTAGATTTTCACTTACCAAAAATAAAGGAAAAACTTACTGAATGGGAGATTAGTACAATTAACAACACTGACGCAGCTGAGATCACTTCGATGCCTCAGTTGGGATTGTCTCGTTTTTGGAGCCAGTCTCAAATGTTGCAAGACACTAAGGTGTCCTTCAGTGTCAGCTGAAACTTTCAGCAGTGAAAGCCTGCTAACCTGCTAAAGGTTTTATACAAACTCAAAATCCTGATCATCATTTTATTCTAAACAAATATAGCGGTTTGTCTTAAACAGCACTGGAAGCAGCCTGTTGGTAAAACTATTATATAATACATTTGTCAGTAGCTTGCGCGCTGTCTCAGTAAAGCTTGTAGGACTGATTCACACTTCCTGGAAGAATCTATTTTACTTTCGATGTAAGCTGGCTCTTTCATCTTTATTCCTGTATATGTGTTAATGAAGGCCAGTTACACCATAGACCCAGTAACAGAATAATAGCTCAGATGTCAAATGAAGCTGAAATAAGTTTTTTCATAGCTCCCATTCAGAAGTAAAAATAACAGGTTAGTTTAAAGTCGATGAGACCAATGGTTCAGCAGGATAGATATTACTGAGACAGATCCTCTTCTAAATGTTACTGACCTGTCTGAACAATTTTATTAATGTCTTTTCACAGGGAGATGAAGGGGAACCACTCATGGTAAAGGCAGGATCAGTCTGGGTCCAAGTTGGAATTACAAGTTATACGTATTGTGGCAGACCTTCAATCTACACTCGTGTGTCCCAATACAGGAAATGGATCAGTGACACCGTCACAGGGACACCACCAATCTTTGTTACCGTCACCTCCCCAGGACCTGACAGCGACTTAAAGTTCATCTGCCCAGCATCACCACCTACAACCATCCCTCCTCTTTTGATTGCCACTGCCCCTGCCTTTATTGCTACCACTGTCCCTACAACTATTGCTACCACTGTCCCTACAACTATTGCTACCACTGTCCCTACGATTTTAAATACCACTGTCCCTACCCTTTTTAACGCCACTGTCCCTGCTACTTTAGCTGTCAATTCACCCACATATAGCAGTGGTGAAAATCTCATGCACTTCACCTCTCTCTGTGTTCTTGTTGTGTTGCTCCATGTTTTTATGGGAAGTGGAATGTAACTGAACACATTTACTCAACTCTTGTGCTTAATTACATGCTTGAAATACTTGTACTTGACGTCTGCCATTTTTATGAACAAATCAAACCCTTTTTAAATAATTCTGTAAAGTGAAATGTTACAACTTGATGGAAATTGTCTCAGATCTTGTTGTGTGAAGGAATTTATGGTATCCAGTTCTGTTTAGTTCTTAAAACATCAGCGCACGCATTTGTATGTTTGTGGATCATATCATTCACATTTGTAATGACGCTAATGTGTAAGTTCAAACAGGAAGATCTGTAGCCACACATCTGTCTGCTTCCCAGGTGCTGGTGGCTAATCTAAGTTTTATCACTTCCACTTTCCCACACTGTCAAGCTGATTGTGACATCACTGGCCCAGTCCAATCATGTTCCTGCCAGCCTTCTTCAGGTCAATCGGCTTTCCCTCCACGTACTTTAAATCTCACTGCGCATCTATCATTCATTACAGACGCCTTTGTGCAACCCACCTCCCCCACATCACTGCCTCTCCCTTATCACTCAGGCTCCATCCCCAGTGTCTAGCCTCCAGAGGGTCCTACCCTAACCCCTATCACCACTGGGATTCTGTTCTGCTGTGAATGGAGTCTAAGCGCCAACAATGTACATGTTTCGTACATCAATAAATCATGTTCAGTTCCTCCTAATGATCTCTCCTTATTGAAATACTTTTGAGACAAATTTCTCTCCATACTCCGCTCTCCTGCTCACGCCTGAAACCTGTTTGGCTGCGGTGCTCTGGATTTCACTCTGTCATGGTCCTCCAATCCTCCTGTGCATTTCCACTATTTCTCCCTCTCTCGGCCTCTTTGTAGGCGTGCTTGTTGCTCTGTGTGTGTGTGTGTGTCTTTGTGTCTTCTTACCCCGCCTTACCTTGCAAGGTAACACACTGAACACACCTGACTCAATCAAGCACCTGTGAGGCATCTGGCAATCAGCTGACAACTATTTAAGCTGGGGCCTCACCTTCAGTCTGACGGTGAGTGACGGGCAAATTGAGGCTTTATGAAACACTGAAACATTCAAAGTATCATCTGCCATGAAAATGTTTAAGAAGTAGATTACCTGTATTTAATGTGTTTCTGTGACATTGCTTTTTTAACACTGTAATTGTATTCTATATAATGGTGGAGTATGTGAGTCATGGTTTATAGTGAGCATAAAGTCACTCAGTGCAGCAAATAAAATTAGCAGAAAAAACTAGAGACCAGACAGAGTCAGAGCTGAAAAGTGCTCCTGTTTTCTTTTCTTGAAACCAGAGAGGAGGATTTTATTTAGATATTTTAATAAGTTTACACCACAGTGTGCCGCCCTTTCTCTGCTGATATCAGGGAATGGAGCTCCCCCACCAGTCTCTATCTCTGTCTTTCTCTCATCTTTATGCCAGTAACCATTCAAAATAGGTATTTATATACTATTTATATATCTTTATAATATTTGAGCCATCTTGGCCTCTCCGTGTCTCCTCTACACCCAACAAAGAGCCAGCTAGTTGTTTGTATTTCTGAGCATTTGTGTGAGAATCCTGAGCGGTCATCTTTTCGTAAGGTGTGAGCTATTTGTAATTCAGAAATCTTTGTGTTGGGCTAAGAGCACGTTTGTAAATAGTTGTTAGTTGTTAGAGAATTATCTTTTGTTTGCTTTTACTTTCTGATAGGGAAGAATCAGTAAATTAGAAACCTTTTTGTTTGTTATTTTGGCATTGCTCACACCCAAAGAAAATAAAGTACTGGTTAGCCCCTTTAATTGCTGTGCTGCTGGCCTTTCTTGGGAGTGGTTGGAGTGGGGAGTCGCGCCTTCATGTTGTGTCCAGGTTACCCCTAGGCTGGGACATAACAGGCAGATATAACAGCTGAACGCTCCCGTGGCAATCTTTCTACAATTGAAATCAAAAATCCTTCAGAAAGTTCTTCCCATATCTGTTGCAGAAGTTCCCGTTGCTTTGTTTTCACTCTTCTGTCCACATCATCCCAAACCATCTTAATAGTTCTGGCATAAGGTAGTCCTCAATCTTCCGTGGAGTAAATTACTAATGCATGGGGGTCCTCCCAAGAGGGCCCCGCCTCCTTCTTTCCCCGAAGCCGGTGTGTAACAATGTAGTTTTTTAAACCCTTAGCTCAAGATTTACTTTACCAAACTTGATGTAAAGGAGCTTAAATGATTTGGACCAGAAGTTTCGGCTACGTACAGAAGACGTGAACTGAATGAGACTTAGACAGTTTGAAAGTTTGAAAATCCCGGCTTCTGTATGTTTCCTCTTTTAGAAAAGAAAGAAAAATTTGTAACAAACAAAAATAAAAACATTTAAATAAAAGTTTCCCTTTGGTGCCCCAATATACAAATCAGGTTTCAGTTCAAAATAAAGCACAATTACAATGGCAACATTAATTTAATAATAATAATAACTTTATTTATAAAGCGCTTTCAAACAAAGTGCTGAACAGTTTAAGATAAAAAGTAACAAAATTATAAAAACCACAACGTTATAAAAACCACAAAATTATAAAAACCGAAAGACAGCACAATTTAAAACTAAAACAACATCAGATTGAGATACATAGGATACAGTGAACAAGTGGGTCTTTAACTTAGCTTTAAAAACCTCCACAGAGCATGCCTGCCTAAGGCTGTTCCACAGAAATGGGGCACGAAACGAGAAAGCACGCTCTCCGATAGTCTTTTTCCTGGCTTTAGGAAGTTTTAGGCCAGTGTCCTGAGATCGGAGAACACGGGAAGGAACATAAAGTTGCAAGAGGTCAGAAAGATATGAAGGCCCCAGACCATTTAAGGCTTTATAGGTGAGCAACAGGACCTTAAAATCTGCTCGAGCCAATGAAGGGATTTCAATACTGGGGTAATGTGCTCAAATTTCCCGGTTTTGGTTAGGATGCGAGACGCTGCATTTTGTACCATCTGCAGACCCCTAAAACTTTTTCTTTGGTAGCCCAGAAAGACGAGCGTTACAATAGTCCATGCGCAATTTGTCTATCCAATTTGACATTGCATAGACCTTGTTAGCTGGTTGCAACAAAACCTTAATTTGGACATTTTCAACATTTTTCAGACTAACTGTAGTGAAAATCAACACCCACTTTAGAAGCAATGGTACAAATGTTGATTCACCTGTTGTGTTGGCTTGATAATGGCAAAAAGATCTGAGATGCTCACCACAAAATGACTGTTATTGTTTTACTGTCACCAGAATTTATACTTTAAAAAAAACAAAGTTTTGGACATTCATTTTTTTAATTGAGATAACAATATGATCCTGTGTAGATATGACCAATCACTCTTTGAGCAACTTTCTTCCTACCTGCTTATCCCTCTGTGGGCAAGTAATGTACGCATGGCACTGAATATAAATCAATCACACATGTATGAGACAACCAAATGAAGCTCTATTAGCACCTCATGCTATGAATAAGCATAGCATGAGGTGAATAAGAAAATAGGGAGATTTTGAAAAGCAAAGGCAGAGTTTGATGGTTTAATTCAGTCAATAACAAAACTGTTAAAGTCAGCAAATTATAACAAGGAAGTAGTTTACCATTTCCAGCATTCCTCATGTGCAGAACCGTCCATTCCAGGTATTGTTAGAGGTGTAGTTGGCAACAGACGGTGCAGTTTACACTTTCTGTTAGCCTGTATTTTTTTGGGGGGGGGCAAAAAGATTATTGTCTTTTTTTTTCTTATATGTGCAAACATTTTGCTAAATAAACTGCACTGAAAATAAAAACCAGACCAAATATGTTAGTTAGTTAAACTAACTAACTTATAAATGTGTCTGTGAGGCTGTAGAAACTCTGAAATCTGTGAACTGTGAAGTGGATCAGTAAGTGATCCTGAACTTTGAACAATAATTGTTTATTGTAAGTTAATAAGAACCCCATGATGCCATGTCATACCTGTTGCTCGAGTTTTTTACATGAACCTTGAACTTGAATCATACTTCGTTAGTGTCACAGCACTGTGTGTTTTGGTTTGACTCTTTGAATTATGCTTTTCTGTTTGTATTATATTTATAGTGCCTGGTTTCTAGGTTTCTGTTCTGTTTCTGTTCTCCGTGTATTGCATGCTTAGTCTTAGTTTTCTGTCTTTATGTCGTCCCTGTGTTCCACGTCTAGTTACTTTGGTCTCTGTGTTTCACGTTCCCTCTGTTCCAGAGTCTGTCATGTTTCCACGTCTCTGTGTCAAGTCTGCATCTTTGCGAATGTCTCGTGCTTCCGTTTTACTTTGATAGTCGTTGTCCTATGTCAATGTATTCTGTTTTGCTTCCTTTGTCTCGTTATGTCTGATTTGTCCCAGCTGTGTTCCCACCCGTTTCTCATCCGCTCGTTGTCCTGCCTGTGTATTTAAGCCCTGTGTCATTCTCTGTTTTGTTTGTCTGCTTGTAATCCCCTGCTTTTCTTCTGCGTGCCTTTCTCCATGTTGCCCCTGTGTTTCCTCCATCAGCTTTCCCATTGTTTCCTGGTTCCTCGTCCCTTGCTTCTGGTGTCCGTCTTCAAGTTATATGTTTACATTTAGTTTTCCCAGTCTAGGTTTTGGTTAGTTTCCTCAGTTCCTCCTGTTTGTAAGTTTTGTACAGCTGACAATAAAGGCTTGTTTTTTTTGTTATCATCCACCCTCATCTCCGTGCGCCTGCATTTGGGTCCTCAACCTCCTCACGCCATCTCATCTGCCTTGCCAGATGTGACAGTTAGCATATTTAAAACAGTCAATGAGATTATAAGATGTCCAGGTTCTGCTCATGATTTTAAGAAAAAACTGTTTTTTTAATGAGAAAAAAACTGTTTTGACTTGAAGTACTGTTTTGTCAAATATATAAAATGAAGAAAGAGGCAGTTTATAAACCTTAAACAAAAACTTTATAGTACCAATTGTATTTTCAGTTACTGTAGGCAATATCCATCCACTGACTTCAAACTTGCCAATACTACTGTTAGTGCAGATAAAAGGGAACTGCAACATAATAATAATAATAATAATAATTATTATTATTATTATTATTATTATTATTATTATTATAAAGAATGATTATAGCGCATTCTATCTAAGGCATATAATCTGTTATAAAGATGGTGGGAAATCTAATTTCACATTTTTCACAGTATTACTCTAAAGACATTCCTTCGCTCCGCTACAGCACAAGCATGACAAACAATCTGCCTGAATATTTCTTGGGAAAAATAATGCTGGTTCATGTATCTGTGACAAGGATCTGGTGACTAAATGATGACTCCATGGGTGGAGTCAAGGATAACTTGGGTATTTAAAGCCTAAGACAGTGTGAAAGAGGCACAGAAACAATGGCTCTCCATCACTTTGTGTGCTGCATCACTGTGACCATTCTCTTATGGACAGGTGAGAATGAAAACTTGAAGCAGCATGACTTTATTTTTCAGTTAGAAGAAATTACCAACTACTTTCAAATATTTCTCAGAGATAAAAGTCATCATATGCACTAAACTGGTTTCTTTAACAAATTAGTGTTTTTCTTCTCATTTTCAGGTTGTCAGTCACAGCAGCCTGGTAAGTAAATAAAAACAATCTTACGTTAAGTTCTTCATGCCTCAGGTTTGTTTTTCTAATTACTGTCACCTGTATAATAATTAGAGAAAACATTCCCTTTAATTGTTATTTGAACACACTGACTATTTTTTAATTCTTTAAATAACTGTCTATAACAGCGAAAGAGTTTTGTGATGTAAAATTCTCCAGTTTTCATTTACACAGGAGAAGTGGGAAAATTGCACAAACCATCTGTATATCATCTGTATGCCATGGTTTGATTAACAATCATAAGATGCAAGACATGGGACAAAAACTCTCACTATGTGGACCTTTAAAAGCTATAAGGTAGTCAGCGTATAGATAGATAAGTTAGTATCTTTTGATCAGACTTATTCTGCCAGAGATGATTAACATTATCTGTCACCTCTGAGTGGTTTTAACGTTGTGGCTGATCAGTGTGCTCTCTGTTTAACTGATGTCTTTTTTCATCTGTCAGCCTGTGGCAGCGCTGTTAAAAACAGCAGAATAATGGGAGGTCAAGATGCAACACCAGGAAGTTGGCCCTGGCATGCCATGGTAGTAAATTATGGACCTTATGGATATATTCAGTGTGGAGGTTCCCTAATCACCAACCAGTGGGTTCTGACAGCTGCTCAATGCTTACCATCGTGAGTCACTGTTGAACTTTTAAAAAGTGAACATTTTGATGAAGATGATGATGATCGCTAATAGTAACTGTAAAGTGTAGTGCGTAACGCTTACTGTTTCTTTAAAGCCAGGTGTGTTTTTTTTTAACTTCTTTCCTAAAAAC
>VOQK01039467.1:0-17792 GCA_015052645.1 Benitochromis conjunctus
GTCACCTCCTCACCGGAAGGTCGGTGGTTCGATCCCAGGCTCCTCCAGTCTACATGCCAAGCATCCTTGGGCAAGATACTAACCCCATGTTTGCCTACTGGTGATGGTCAGAGGCCCGGTGGTGCCAGTGTCCGGCAGCCTCGCCTCTGTCAGTGCGCGTGATGTGTGTGTGAATGGGTGAATGACCATTCACACACTGATTGTAGTGACTGATTGTAGTGTAAAGCGCTTTGGGGTCCTTAGGGACTATACAAATGCAGGCCATTTAACTCAGATAAAACTGAGGTTATTGTACTCGGCCCTGAAAATCAAAGAAATATGGTATCTAACCAGATTCTTACTCTGGATGGCATTACCTTGGCCTCCAGTAACACTGTGAGAAACCTTGGAGTCATTTTTGACCAGGATATGTCCTTCAATGCACATATTAAACAAATATGTAGGACTGCCTTCTTCCATTTGTGCAATATCTCTAAAATTAGAGTTGAGTTTGTCCAGATTTGGGACCATCACTTCATTGGGAAGCCCGCTGTTCTTGTAAATACGGCATCAAAACGGTGAATACAAGCTCCAGCCTCTGTTGTCTCAGTAATCTAGTGTGATCAGTTTGAACATTCACATATTCTTTTATGTGTAACTTCTCAGAGGATTGAAAGTTAAGTTGCATTGTGACAGAAAATGGGTTTAAATTTGATTTGAATTCTTTTGTTTTGCTTATAGCTAAAATAATGTGATTCGTGACGTTTACGTTTGAGTAAAAACAACAAAAACATGATGCTTTATGTTGTGTATTATCATCTTCATTGTTAAATGTGAATCTGAAACGTAAACAGTATCTGATGTCTTATAAAAACAGCTTATTTTACAGTTTATTATTTTGTAAAAACAAAGCAGCACATGTCACAAACGAACTACTGTCTTACCTTCGTCACAATTAGATTTCTAAACCTGAAACATCACGTGAGTTTTATTAGGAACAGTCGCAGGAAGTCATCAGCTGCTCTTCTGTCTCTGTGTTGTTGTCATCAAATTAACTTTTAATTGTCTCTTTAAGGCCAGAAGTCTGCTGAGAGGCTGCACGCCATGTTTAGCAAACTACCATACAAAGAAGTCTGCTGTGAAGCTGTTTTCACTTTCTCTGTTTTCTTGTCTGTTTGTGATGATTTTTTTAGTTTTCTCTTTAATGTTGCTTCATTTCTTGGCCTAATCTCGAGCTTTGTAGCGTTCTGTCAGTCAAAGCAATGTGTAAACTGTTTTAAAAGGTGCTGTGAATAAAGTTAATCTGTCCCAGCAGCCCTACTGAAAACGCCCAGATGAACAGAATCAGCTTTTTGGGATTTCCTGACCTCTGTCATTGAGCAGGCATCAAGACATCTGAAGTATGAGGTGTGCATTATTACACACTGTATTTAACCTGAATGTGTGACGTCAGAACATAGTTATATAACAGGACAACAGGGCCATTTATAACATGAAAGGATAGCATGTAGTACAGGGGTTTTTCCAGCAGAGGGCGCCACTAACCTGACAGTCCTGTCAGGATCTGTGGAAATCCTCTTCCTCATAAGACGTCACTGACCTGAGGTGCGTATTGTTGTGTTTGAGTTCATCATCTATGTTTACAAATGTAATGTTTAATGTTTAAACTATGAAATATTTTAGTTTGAAATGTGTCAATCGGAATTTCGACTTTTGTCCTGTCAGTTATACATTTACTGAATTATTGATAATAATTATGGTTAAAAATCATTTAAATACTGGGCGTGTGTGTGCGCGCGCCTGCGTGTAGGTGTGTGTTTCCGGGACCAGCTGACTCACCTCCCTCTGGGGCGTTTCCGGGTTTGCAGTTGCGCATTTTGTCGCGCAGTGACTGCACTTCAGTCCCGGGTTTCCCCTCCGTGTGCGCGTCGGGACAAACGCAGCTGCCCCGCTGTCTGATTCGGGACGAGGTAAGACTCAGGCTGTTTGGCCGCAGCAGGACTTTACTCTGAAAACTCAAACTTTACGTTTCCGTTCGTGTCCGAGCAGATTTCTGCTGGATAGACAACATCCGAAGGTGGAGTGTGAATAAATATGACCCCACTGTAACATCGGCTTATAGTACACCCGGAAAATAACTTTTATTGATTAGAGTCTGAACTTTGCGCGTGTTTGTGTTTCGTTTTGTCTTCTGTCCTCTTGTGGGCCAAGTCATGTTCACGTCTCTGCTTTTTCCCTTTAAGTCACTAACAAACCTCAGTGAACGTCATACTGAGTGAGTGCAGTCTCTAACAGGGCCTTTAATCCAGTGTTTTAACAGTTCTGTGGGTTGCCAGGTTTGTCACAATTACGTTTGTTAAGCCTGAGCAGCTGTTCCTGATTGTGATCCTGTGGGAGGCCTGCAGTGTAGAAGGCACAGGGCAGAGCCTCCTCCTCCTCCTCCATCATAGCTGATCGTGTTACAGAGCAGGAGGCGCTCACATGTTCCATCACAGGCTTTTATTGGACAGTCTGTGACGATGAAGCGACTCCCAGGGAAATGCTGTTATAAAGTTGCTGAAGGAAACCCCGAGCTACTGACCGCTCTGATACGTCGACGCTAAAGGCTGAAACTGGCTGTGCGTCTTTACTTTTCAGCTCCACCTCCTCCACCCAGGGCTGGACCGGTGATCAGCGCTCACACAGCCTGTAGAGAAGGTGGAGCTAAAACCCTGAGAGAAAACGAGACCAAGCTGAAAATAGGTGCAGCAGAATGAACAGGTAGTGACCAGACGTCACAGCATGCTGCTGCTGCACCAGCTGTGGAGAAGTGAGGAAGATGAGGGACATCATTAGGAACGGCAGCTTTGACCACGAGCTGAGACTCGATTAACAACAACCTGATTAAACCCTGTTTCAATATCTATAACCAAACCAAATCAATGACACGTATGTAAAGCGTGTTCGTGGCGGCCCGTCCGGCCATCTTCATCACCCTCCGTCCTCTGCACGCGCTCAGACCATCTCGGACTCTGAGCCGCCGCTCTGATGCGTGCCGCGAGCTCTCCACGAGCGTCTGCAGACGTTTGCATGTATGAGAGGATGGAGTGTGACTGATGGTCCGTACGACCGGAGCAGAACAAACGGCACGTTCACGTCCAGACTTGTGGAAGAAGTGTGACGTTTATTGATCGCATTAAAAAATCGACAGTAAAATTTCTGTGAATGTCATTTTTAAAGCAGAGTTTAATGTGTTTGAGCTGCCCGGCAGCAAACACACCGTCGTTATTCAGACGCTTTCCTGCCCCGTGTGTGCAGGTGGAGGAGGGCTGCACCAACAAAGGCGGATGCAAATACTGCCAGGAGATAAGGTGTGTGTGTGTGTGTGTGTGTGTGTGTGTGTGTGAGAGAGAGAGAGAGAGAGAGAGAGAGAGGGAGGGGGGGCAGCAGCTGCAGGTGAGGTCACATGGTCGGGGTTATTGCTGGTGTAAGCTGATTGGCTGAAGCTGCTGAATGAAGAATCAGGTGAAGGAGCAGCTAAAGCGACTAAACCTGCCCGAGTCGTTTTATGACGGTCACACCTACAGTACTTCCTGTTACCTGCTCTGCTCGCCAGGTTCATGTTCCCTCTTTTACACGGTGTGCCTGAACAGGAGGTTACAGCAGGTCACGGCCTCGTGCAGAGTGTTCATGCAGCGTTCAGAGCGGTCTGCACACATCCTCAACCAGCACAGGTGGAAGTTGTTCATGAGGTCACTTCCTGTGGGTTTTGTGGTTTAACTTGAGAGAAAAAGGCAGTGAGGCCCTGAGCTGTTGTCTGCAGAAGCACACGCCGGCTCCTTTCTCTCATCGGTCGATTAAAAACACAAATGGAGGCTCGTGTGCTCGCCGGCGTCAGAGCCACGCCTCCTCTGGGGTTATCAGACTGTTTGCGTATTGACTTTATGCTTTTCTTCGTGATTATTGATGACCGGCTGTTTCAGGTCGAGCTTGTTTTGCAGGTCATGTGACACATGATGTTATTGAGCGCACGATCGAGCGGCCGGCGGCTGTTTGTGTGTCTGATTCAGTCACAAGCTCGTCTCAGCCTTCAGCTTCCTGTTTGGCTGCTCAGCAGGGTTGGAGCCGATGTCCTGACGGCGGTGTCCACAGACTCACTCACTGTGTGTCTTCCTGGGTTTTGTGCGTGGTGTTTGTTGTTGTGGCTCATAAACTGGAGAGTGGCACCAGAGTCTTTATAGACCTGGAGATATGGAGGTAATCAAAGTTACTGGTTAAAAGGCATCAGACCGACCCGACAGGTTAACCTACACCCCCGCAGGCTTTTTATAGATGAAACCTTTGCCCCACCCAAAAACTCGTGCACTGCTGTGGAGGTGTCACAGAGACTTTGATCTGGGGCTCGACGTGTTAGGGTCCGTGTTCAGTAATCAATCAGTGTCATCAGACGGCTTTTATTGATTAGCTGTATAAAGATGCTGACAGACCCACGTGATGAACTCGTCCCTCAGAGTCTCACTGTGTTTTTTATTTGAAAGCAAAAGGAATAAAAATAGTTTTTGAAGGTTATTCTCAGCTTGTCTTTGTCATTAACAGAAACAGATTAACTGGAATAACACAGGATAAACTTCCTTCTCTCCTCTAATAAGCCCCGCCCTCTCTGTCCCGTTGTCTGCAGTAATTCGCTGACATCATGTCTAAGAAGGCCGGAAACCGTGGACCGGAGATGGAGGGGCTGTTGGAGGCGTCGATCATCCGTATCCCTCCGCATCACTACATCCACGTCCTGGACCAGAACACCAACATCGCCCGAGTGGAGATCGGACCCCTCACCTACATCCGCCAGGACAACGAGAGGTCAGAGGAAGCTGCTCCGAGACGCCCTCCGGCCTCGGCGGGACGACCTCTGACATTCAGGCTTCCACGGGAAGAGCACAAAACTTCAAACATCAAAGTTTTCTCCTCTTTTTTTCTTCCCCCAGAGTGCTTTTCACCCCGATGCGCATGGTCATGGTGCCTCCTCGTCACTACTGTGTGATCGCCAACCCCGTGGCCCGGGATGACGACAACCAGGTCCTCTTTGACCAATCCGGACAGGCCAAGCTGCGCCACGCCGACCTGGAGATCCGCCTGACCCAAGATCCATTCCCCCTGTACCCCGGCGAGGAGGTCCAGCAGGTCTGCATCAGCTCTGTTTATTTATTTCACTGGAATTCAGTCTTTATCAGGGAGAGATAATAAAGATAAAAACATAAACAAGTTATTAAAAAAGGATGAAAACTCAGGCTTCCAGAAACTGACCAATCAGAAGGAAGTGGGCTTTGTGAGATGCCTTCAGCGTGGTGCGGAGGATAAATCCGGCTGATTTTGAACTGTGAATCATGCACAGCTGCTGTAGCAGAGCCCGGGGAATAAAAATAACCATGTTCTGTCATGGAGGGAAGAGTCACTGAGGTTTCTGTTGCTGATTCGAATGCGTGACGTGCGGTTTTTGGCCTCCAGGATGTGACGCCGCTGCAGATCGTGTACCCCGACACGGCTCTGCGTCTGCAGGCTCTGCTGGACTTTGAGGTGGAGGGAGGAGAGAAGAGAATAGCTGGAGACGAGTGGCTGTTCGAAGGACCGGGTATTTACTGGTTTGACTGGTTGTTAGAACAAAGACTTCGTTGATTTCCTTTCAGTGTGCAAGTCTCTCGTTTGGTTTCAGGGACCTACATCCCCAGGAAGGAGGTGGCCGTGCTGGAGACCATCAAGGCCACGGTGATCAGGGAGAACCAGGCCATCAGGCTGAGAGCTCGCAAGGAGGGCAAGGACCGATCCGGAGTCAACAGAGTGACAGGTGACACTCACTCGCCTGAACTGTTTGAAGCTCCGCCCCCAAATGTGCTCCAGAACTCGTGAGACTGTTTACAGAGATAAATGTCAGTCTGTCCATCAAACTAAACCAGGACCGATGTTCACCATGTTCACTATTTAACTATTTAAACTCTATTTTTCACTTTGTTGAGTAATTGTTTTGCGTCATTGAAATCCTGCAGATGTGGTTTGCTTTCCTTTTTTCTTCTCTTGTTGGTTTTCACTTTGGCTTCAAATGAAGCGTTCAATAAAAGGTGATTATGATTAAACCGTAAAAATGAAGTGAATACAAGAAAGGAGGATTGCTTCGCTCATTTCAGCTCCATATTTTTATTAATTGACTCTAATGGAACAGCCCCTTTATTATTATTCATCATGAAACTTTACTCGCCATCAGACTGTACAGTCTATAAATACATACACGTGAGAATATATGAGAAAACAGGGTGGCTTTGCATGATTGTAGTTCAAAATAATACTCAGTTCATCCTGAGGTAAGCTGTTTAAGCTCCTCCTCCTTTAAACCAACTTTCTTCTGATTGGTTGACCTTCATAATCAACTGGTTGGTTGGTCAGTCTCTGTGACATCATACAGATCCAAGAGTAGAAAAAACCATAACCTGTGCTTGGTCTCACACACAGGAGCCGTGGCCATGTTTCATATGAACATTGGACACTGTGAGAGGACACGAGACAATAAAAGGCTGAATAAAAAGAATAAAACAAAAAAGTAAAAAATAAAAAAGCTAAAACATGAGAGGGCAGATCAGCAGGCGGGTTCTCGTTCCACCTTTAAGCCCGAGGCTCGCAGGGACTTCCTGTTTCCTCTGCGGAGGAAGAATCGTTTTATGTTCAAGTGTCACCAACTGTCTCACCTGTGTCTGTGGCTCAGGTGAGGAGTGGCTGGTCAGTAAGGTGGGCGCGTACCTTCCAGGCGCGCACGAAGAGGTCATCGACATCGTCAACGCTTTCATCCTCACTGACAAGGTAACCCCGCCCTTTACAGGTGCCGTTTGAAACGACGACCTGCGCTTCACCTTCTTGCACGCACGCACGCACGCACGTGTCTGCCATTTCTCTGACCGCTCGCTGTTGTCCTGTCTTCAGAAAGCGCTGCACGTCCGCGCCCTGCGGCCCTTCAAAGATGCCGGTGGGCGCGATCGTCGCACGGGGGAGGAGTGGCTGGTCACCATGGCCGACAGGGAGGCGCACATCCCCTCTGTGGCGGAGGAGGTGGTGGGCGTGGTGGACGTGACCACCCTGAGCAGCAGGCAGTACTGCGTGATCCTGGACCCGGTCGGACCTGACGGGAAACCTCAGCTGGGTCAGAAGAGGGTGGTGAAGGTGAGGCGACGCTTCAGCCTTGCTGTTTCTGTCGTTTCCTCAGGCCTGATTGTTTCCCCTCTCCTTCCTCCGTCAGGGCGAGCGCTCGTTTTTCCTGCAGCCCGGCGAGCACCTGGAAAATGGCATCCAGGATGTGTACGTGCTGTCGGAGGAGGAGGGGCTGGTGCTGCGAGCTGTGGAGGCCTTTAACGACACCCAGGAGGTAAGACGAGAGCAAAACACAGACTCGCTTCCTGTTTCAGTTGATTTTCCTAAAATATGCATAAATTTGCACGACTGACTAAATCATGGCTGCTTCATGCAAACCTCTGTGCTTTAGCTGTTAAACCAATCAGTGAGCTGGACTCGAGCTCTTTCTGCGTTCCTCGCACGCTTTCTCCTGAGCTCTGCTCGCCTCTGTGGGAGCGTCAGCAGGAAGCAATGACAGGGCGAGGTGTTGTCAGGCGAAGGTTGGGCCTGCGCCGATGTCGTGCGGTTTAAAACCATCTTGTGCAACCGGTCGATCTGAGAGGAGAGATTAAACAAGCAAACACGATAAAGTCCATAAAGCGGCCATCTATAACGCGCTCTGTAAAGGCTGGTATGGAGGTCAAAGGCGTGTCTCTGGTTGAAAGGTGAGAACGCCTCGCAGCACTGACGGGCGTGGTTGGATGGTTGGCTGTATCGTAGGTGTTTCTAGGAACAGAGCGTGAACTCTGAGTAGAGCAGTCATAGAAAGCAGCAGGTTGGGCTGAGGCCCGAGCTGTTTGTGCACTCATGTGGAAATATTTATTGTGTGCATATTTCTGGCAGTCGTTTTTATTCAAAGTCCTTCCAGGAGCAGCTCTCGCCGCTCTGCAGCCATCACAGTCTGAATGAGCACGGAGCCAAAACGTTCATCTCCTTTGAGTAGAAGGGAAATGGGACGCCAACTCTTCCTGGACAGAAGAGAACACACTGAACTCCAGGGTGAAACCAGGAATAAAGGCTAAGCTCGCCGCCTGGCCACAAAAGTGTCAGAGAACACAAACCACCTTTACCTTCCCAGAGTAACTGAAGCTAACGCCCAGCGCGCGGCGGCTGGAGCTGTTCGTCATTGTGCCACGTTCTTTTAGAGAGGAGACACTTTCTCCTGCAGTCCTTCAATTAGCCGTACGACCGCCTGTTTCTAACGGTGCTGTCCTGACCTTTGACCTTTAACATGGAAGACAGAAGTTTGTTCTTTTAAAGCAGAGATGGGGCAGTCGGCCTAACCCTCACATACATCATGTCTCTGTGTAATCTCATCGGCGTGCATTCAAAGGTAGTTGAGTATATGTGAGGACCGCCTATTAAAACTCCAGAACTGGGAGGAAATGTGAGCAGAAGCTCACATTTCCTCCCAGTTCTGGAGTTTCCTCCCAGTTCTCCCAGTTTAGCTTTGATCCTGCCTTCACCTTCCTTTCCTATCCTAGACTAACCCACTCCCTCCTTCTTCTGCTTCTCTTCCTTCCTTTGACCCACCCCCCTCCTTAAATCCTCTCCTGACTCCACCCACCATCACACCTTCCACCTTTTCCTTTTATTTATCGTCCTTCACTTTTTTTACTCAGTATTTTCCTCCAATCCCGTCTCCTCCTCTGCCTCCTCCTCTGCCTCCCCCACCGCTCCAGTGCATCACCACGTTAACCCTTCTCTCCGTCCTCCTCCTCTCTGTCTCCCGTTCTCTCTGCCAGCAGGAGGAAGAGGAGGAGGAGGGGGAAGAGCTACAGGAGAAGGCCAAGCGCTCTCGCAGAAGCGGGATGGTCCGTCGCCCTGGAGACCGCTGGATGCTGCGGGGCCCTATCGAGTACGTCCCGCCTGCCAGCGTGGAGGTGTTGCTGCGGCGCCAAGCCATCCCGCTGGACGAGAACGAGGGCATCTACGTCAGGGACATCAAAACGGGAAAGGTAGGCGTGGCCTCGGCGTTCCCAGCCCCGCCTCTTTACACTGTCTTACATTCAGCGGAACGCTGCAGTCAGGTGACGCGCTGTTGGAATGATGAGCACTCGTCTTCCTAAAAGCGAGGCTGTCACGTGGTGCTGGTCGGCCTAACATGTCAGTCCAAATCTCCTGTAGGTGTTCAGTCGGGTTGAGATGTGTGACTGTGAGGGTCAAAGGTCAATCTTCATCCCTATTAAAGCGTTCAGAGTGTGTCCCACGGATGGATCCAACCTCCCATCCCGAGCCAAGGGTCGTCAGACCGTCGTGTTCAGGTGGGCCTGAAGCGTCACGTCATGTCCCAGCAGCCCACAGGCTGGGCGGAGCTTCCAGGACATGAGTCCTTTAAACCTGCGTTCTTCCCCGTGACCAGCAGGGGGCGGGTCCTGTGTTAGCAAATAAAGTCTGCATGTAGAGATGCTAACCCGCCTCAGCTCACTCATCATCACAGGACCATTAGCACAGCGGGTTCAGTTTTCCTTTTGTCTGTCTCTGTCTATAAATGATTGATGATCATGGTCAATGCCATAGCAACGTGTCGCTGGTCTGCAGGTGCGCGCGGTCATCGGTCACACCTACATGCTGACTCAGGACGAGGAGCTGTGGGAGAAGGACCTTCCTCCGAACGTCGAGGCCCTGCTGGGCGCTCGACTCGACCCGCTGGCTGACCGCTCAGACCGCAGCCAGCAGGGTCCGGCCACCCCGAGGGAGAAGACCAGGGTGGTGTCCTTCAGGGTGCCCCACAACGCTGCCGTGCAGGTCTACGACTACAGGGAGAAAAAAGCCAGGTGGGCCCTGCTGTGGGCGGGGGTTGGGGTTAAACGAAGCTGAACTGGTGGTGCTGATGGTGGTGGTGTTTGTATTTGCAGGGTGGTGTTTGGACCGGAGATGGTGATGCTGGGACCCGACGAGCAGTTCACCGTGCTGTCGCTGTCCGGGGACAAGCCGAAGAGGGCCAACGTCATCAAGGCCATCTGCCTCCTGCTGGGGCCCGACTTCTTCACCGACATCATCACCATCGAGACGGCCGACCACGCCCGGCTGCAGCTGCAGCTCTCCTACAACTGGTAACCGCACTTCGTTTGCTGAAGCGCTCATGCGTGTTTCATGTGAGGAGTCCAGTGAGAGGCTGGCTCACGGCACAGCGGCGGTGGGAAAGCGCTGGATGGAGCTGGAGCTCTCCGACTGCTGCGCGTTTGAAAAAAATCTTACATTTCTGGGTTAAAGCGCCCACAAACGCCTCTCAGTTCTAAGTGTTTCTCACCTTGGCCCCTCTCCCTCTCAGGCACTTCGAGGTGAAGTCTCGGACGGACGTGGCCGACGCCGCGGCCGTGTTTTCAGTCCCCGACTTTGTGGGCGACGCCTGTAAAGCCATCGCATCGCGGATCCGTGGAGCCGTCGCCTCGGTGCAGTTTGATGATTTCCACAAGGTTTGTATCTGTTTTCCATGAACTGTTAACGTTACTTAATCGCACTGCAGCACTGGAGTCTAAACCGAGTCGCCCAGATCATCAATATTCAAACAGACACATGAGATCTTTACTTCAGCAGCATCGAATAATTAAAAAGTCCCAGACTGTGACGTGATCGTCGAGCCAAAGTGTCTTCTGTCTGCAGAACTCGAACCGGATCATCTGCTCGGCCGTGTTCGGCTTCGATGAGAAGATGCAGGTTCGCTCAAATCTTCGCTTCGGCCAGAACAACCTGATGATCAGCAGCGTGGACATCCAGTCCGTGGAGCCCGTCGACCAGCGCACACGAGACGCCCTGCAGAAGAGCGTCCAGCTGGCCATAGAGATCACCACCAACTCCCAGGAAGCGGCTGCACGGTCCGGCACGCACACAGACACGCACAGACACACACACAGCATCAATGAGGCGTCTCAGCTTCATGAGGTTTGCTTGCGTGCAGACACGAGGCCGAGCGTCTGGAGCAGGAGGCCCGGGGGAAGCTGGAGAGGCAGCGGATCACCGACCAGGCCGAGGCAGAGAGAGCCAGGAAGGAGCTGCTGGAGCTGGAGGCGCTCAGGTGAAGTTAGACGCCACCAGGACAAAACCAGGGCGTTAAATATCTTAAGGTCACAGAATGCAAACAAACCACGACGCCTGACGATATTAATTATGAGACTGACATGTTTTATGGCCGTCGTCACATATTTGTCCAATTTTTAAAGATCAGCTTGGAGCTGTCTCAGTGAGGCAGAGCTCGGATGTAAAGCACAAATACTCCAACCATCAGGAACTAAATGACAACAAACGCCAGACAAAACTAAAAGCGTGTGTTTGCGTTTCAGCGCGGCGGTGGAGAGCACCGGAGCGGCGAAGGCTGAAGCTCAGTCTCGGGCGGAGGCGGCTCGGATTCAGGGAGAGGCAGCGGTCAGCGAGGCCAAACTGAAGGCCGAGGCTCAGAGGATCGAGGCGGTACGTTCACACTTCCTGTTCCTCCCTTTCAGCGTAAAACATGTCACTAAAATCTGCCGCCTACTTTAAAGTAACGAGTCGGCATCAAACGCTGACCCACATTTCACTGATTTCACCAGAAAGATTCAAAGTGAGCTTTAAATGGAGTTTCAGAGTCGAATCACACCCATTAATCAAAAAGACGAGTCTGATCTACAAAAAGACTTTAAGCTCTTTATTTTACTTTTAGACTTTAAGGCCAAATGTGGACTAAAATGATGCAATAACTGAACATTGATCACGTCTTCTGATACGTTAACGTCCCGTCTGAGGGAAAGGCCGGCTCACCCGAGAGCTCGGAGACATTTAAAAGAAATAAAAAATGACGCCGCGGGGTCGAAGGTGAGAAAGTCGAGAAGAAGAAGCTGGCACATCTGCTGCTGTTGCAACAATGCACTTTCCCCATTGTGGGACAAATAAAGGATTTCTTATTCTTATTTTCTGTCGCAGTTTTTTGGCTGTCGTCTCTACATCAGAGTTTTCTCTCATCGGTTTCTCTGTTGGCTCGTCTGTGTTTTCCTTGTTTTTACAGTTTTTACATTTCAATTCAGCCGCAGGGGTGCGTTACATTGTAAGGTAGACCTTACACAATAATGTGTGTGTGCGTGTATGTGTGTAGGAGGCGGAGCTGCAGCGCCTGGCGAAGGCTCGTGAGCAGGAGCTGAACTACAAGAAAGAGCTCGACTGTCTGGAGGTGGAGAAGCAGCAGCACCTGGCTGAGATCGAGAGTCAGCGCTTCAAGCAGATGATGGAGAGTCTGGGCAGCGACACGCTGAAGGAGATCGCCAGAGCCGGCCCCGAGATGCAGGTACTGCCGCCAGCACCGCCGAGAGCCCACTCCACCCAGAAGCTGATTTTAATGTAGATAAAACTGATGGTTGATTAATACACACGATCGTTTTCACAGCATCTGAAATGTCAGTTCGTTCATACAAATGTTCGTTAAAGCAAAAAGGTGAGCATTTTGTTTCTGCTCTTGTTGTAGACGTCTGAGAACGGCAGGTTTTATTTCACCGAGCAGCAAACTGTTCACGTCCTGCGCTTTTATTTTGAAAAACCACACCATACTTGTTAACCGAGCCAGAGTGAACCTGGAAAACGTGCGACACAAACGGAAACCCAACGTTTGCTAGATGCTTGGCCTTCCAACAAAACAAACGCGTTTTATTCTGAAAAGCTCAACAGTTCCTGTTTCCTGTTTCATTGCACTTTTTCAGTTTCACAAACAGCACTGCAGCCGCTCGCCAGCTGGTCAGGGATTACGCCTGTGTCCTTAGCAACCGGGGCTGTTACCGGGGCGATCAGACCCGGCGCGTTTCAAAGAACTTTGTTTGAAAATCTTCACGTAGCTCGTTCACCTGTGTACGAACGCCGTGATGATGAATGAGGCGACGTGGACTCATTACAGCCTGAAGGTTTATTAACATCGTGTTTGCTTTTAATTAGTTTAGTTTCCATCACGACGCTCGTCTGACTCGGACGCTGGACGTTTTTGTTGCTGGAATAATAAACGTAATAAATTCAAACAAATATGAGATTGTTTGTAGATATTTGATGGACAGATGTAACAGTGAGGTTTGTTTCACTTAAACCTCTGTTATTGCTTTGCAGGTGTTTCTACTGTATTGTAATGGGGGGGGGGGCAGCTCCCCCAAATAAGATTTAAAACCCTTCATTGATGTTTTAAATGTCTGTTGTGGTCTTTGCTGCTGCTGAGCTTCAAACTGTCTGCACTGGTTTGTTCCCTTCAGGTGAAGATGCTCCAGTCTCTGGGACTCAAGTCCACCCTCATCACGGACGGCTCGTCGCCCATCAACCTCTTCACCACAGCCAACGGCCTGCTGGGGGCGCTGCCGGGCCAGGGACAGGCCCAGTGAGGAAGAGGAGGGGAGCAGATGTGAAAGTAAACCTCAGCAGTGTTTCTGTAACTGTTACTTTCAGCGTCACAGGAAGCTCGCATGCCGACTTTCAGTGATTTCATCCAGTTTCTGCAGGCGTCAAACTAAATCCGTCTTTTCACCTCATTTGTCAGCTCCGTTCAAAGAAATGTTTATTTTTAATCATTTAAGCCCAGATTTAAGACTAACTGTGACGCAGCTTCAGGCTCAGACAGATGAAGCTGATGCATTCTGTCTGCAGGACACCAGGTGGCGACAGAGTTGCTGAAAAAGACTTTTGGTCTGGTGTGGGGAAATGGCTTTGTGACCTCTGACCTCTGTAAACGGTTCATTCGAGTCCTGCTGAGGGGAAAAAAAAGTCTGCGTTCTCCTTTAAGCTCATTGGCTGTGATGGAGCGTGCAGTTTCACAGTCACGCCCTCCTCATCACATCTCGTTTTTTAAACCAACATAGTGACAACTCGTCATCAGCTAGTTTACAGTAACTGACCTTTCAAAATAAGAGCCAGAGGAAGTGCCACCAGTATATGGGCTGCGGGTGGCGTCACTCCCTTAAATGGATAAAGACGAATATAAAAAGACTGCTGGTCAAAATGAATAACATGATAACATGATGGCTCACTGATCTAAAAATAGATCCTGACATTTAAAAATCTTCTTTCTTCAGGTTCAGCGTTGGAGCAGGAGGTCGTGACGGGTTTTTCCAGCCACCAGTGAATGTGTTAAAGTTCAATATTAAAACGATGTCTGCTGTCCGGAGGAAGTGAGGCGTGCACGTGTCGGAGAAACGCAGTGAAGACGGGGCGTTTCACTGTCGTGGGGCTGACGGCCAAAGATTTGTTTCTAATGAGCACTTTTTCTGCCAAAGCTAAAATCTAATTCTGCTGTTTACAGATGTTGAGTCTCTCTGCGGATATCTCTGCCTTACAAAGTGCTGATGTTCTTCTTCCTGTAGCGCTCTGCTTTATTCACTGATGCAGCTGAAGCCATATTAAAACTGACATCATACTCTGTGCCTGTGTTTCATTTTCATGAGCTGCTCTGATTCTCCAACAACGAGCTCGACAACAGCTCCGAACGCTCAGTTCATCAGTCTTTCTACTCCTGGCTCTGTGTGAGGTCATAGGGACAAACCGTCCTCACTTTCAGCTCCCGCCAGACGATCGCGTGTTCGCTCAGCTGTTGCAATAAAGTTTAAAGTCATAAAAAGGATTTGAGCTTTCCGTCTAAATCTTTGTTGCTTTGTATCTGTAAACTTGTAACTTCTCATCTGTAGACGCACAAACACGACATTTTCAGATATTTTGGTTTACAAGGTTACAAACCTACGGTGGCTGGGAGGTGCAAATCATATTTACAACATCAACAACAAAATAACTTTTCAGGAAACACTTTAACAAGTCCGCAACAAATTAACCAGTGGCTCTTGATGGAAAGGGATTGTCTGAAATACCGGAAGTGACTCAACGATTAGGCTTACTCCGTATTTGTGGTACAGAAAAGTAGTCAGCAAAGCGAAGGCTTTTTCAGAGACGTAGTGTTCAGTTAATGTTTGAAGAGATTTTACAAAAGAGTATGGGTGAGATAATGATGTTCAGATTTTTAAAAGTCACGGGGATTTTAAAAATCTGAACATCGTTATCTCACCTATCATACTCTTTTTAAAGTCTCTTCAAACATTAACTGAACATAAACAGCCAGTCACCCAGCGAAGCTTCACGTCGCAGTGACATTTAACCATCGAGCGAGCAAAGCGGCGTCAGCAGATGCTCTCCAGCTTAAAGCCTGGACACAGTACTGAAGACTGGGGCTTGTGCTCCCGTGTGTCCACTAGAGGGAGCGCACAGATTTCTCTGGTGGTGGCCTTGCCGTGGTGCGTGCTCGGGTGGGTTGTAGAGTTTAAAGCTGCACATATGGCTGAATCACACTTAAGGAGCAATGAAACAACTACAGCTTTATTTAAATTATTATAAAGTGTCTGTATAGACTTTGTGTTTATGCATCATCATTGTTCAGGAATCACTTTTAGGACCGACTGAATCGAAACTCTGGCTGTGTGTTCGGGTTTCCTATGCAGAACCCGGGCGAGTTTCTGCATGTTTGAAATTTCTGTGTGAACATGGGACTCCCTGCTGCCCCCTGTGGACATTATAGGAACTGCAGGTTTTCAGTAAGTCTAAAATGGCGCCGGTGAGGTCGGCTGCCGTGCTGATGCTTCGACCCAAATTTTCCACTTTTTGCTGATTTTTGTCACTTTCTGCTCTACCTGCCTCATCATGGAGCACTCTTGTTTTATTGGTTCACAACATACGCCCTTTTCTCGTGTTTAACTCCAGACCCAGCCTGGCCAAGGGAGATCCTGAGAGAGAACAAAGCACGCGACCCGAAGCGACGGCCTCGAGGGAAACGAGCCGGCATCAGGAACAGGCTACGGGCTCGCGCACACCAAGCACCCATGCCCAGCACCCTGCTAGCCCATGTTCAGTCCATCGAGAACAAGCTTGATGACCTCAGGGCCAGAGTTAAGGTCCAGAGAGACATTCGGGACTGCAACCTCCTCTGCTTCACCGAGACATGGCTGCACCCAGCGATACCGGACCACGCCGTGCAGCCGGCGGAGTTCTTTTTGGTACACTGCATGGACAGAACAACGGAGTCGGGGATGAAACGAGGTGGTGGAGTGTGTTTGATGGTGAACAACAGATGGTGCGATGGCGAGCATTTCTCCACTCACACCCTCGTGCTCGCCCAATCTGGAACTTCTGACCATTAAATGTCGCCCTTCCTATCTTCGTCACCGCGGTCATCGCCTGCACTGTTTATAATCCGCCTCACGTGGACTCGGACACTTCCTTATGTGACATGAGGCTCTCACACAACAACAAGGACTTCACCAGGACGCCGCGCTCATTGTTACGGGAGATTTTAACAGAGTAAACCTCAAACGCACATTTCATAACCTCCATCAGCACATCACCTGCCCCACCAGGACATCAGACCACTGCTACACCCGGTTCAAAGACTGCTACAAAGCTCAGCCTCTGCCGACATTTGGAAAATCAGACCACGCCGCCGTCTTCCTTATGCCTGTTCACGAGGGAGGTCGCACGCTGGACGGACCACTCGGTGACCGCGCTGCACGACACGCTGGATGACTGGGAGATGCTTCGGCGCAGCTCTGAGGACATCAACAGGTTTACAGAAGCGGTTGTGGGATTTATCGGGAAACTAGCGAATGATAGAAGCCGTGGGTGGATCAAAACATCCACGATGCTCTGAGATCGCCCACCGCTGCGTACAAAGCAGGGTCGCCTCCAGTAACATGGACCAAGGCTGCGTCTTACAACGTGCACACAGCGGTCACAAAGGCAAAGTGGAGCTACGGGGAAAAACTACCATCACAGCTACAACAGTGCAACCAGTGGAAGGGTCTGCGGACAATAACGGGCTATAAACAACCAGCGTCTTCAATGATGGATGCCGACGCTTCACTGGCTGATGAGCTGAACTCGTTTTATGCTCGCTCTGACGCTGCAGCCAATAAAACAACAGACGGCTGCGTGCACGGAGAGCACCAGTGGAGACAACGCTTTCATCATCACAGAGCACGCCATGAGGAACGCTTTCAGGAGAGTGAACACCAGGAAGGCAGCAGGACCAGATGCAATCCCAGGTCGGGTCCTGAAAGCCTGCGCTGACCAGCTAGCACCGGTGTTCACGGAGATCTTCATCCTCTCCCTGGACCAATCAGAGGTTCCCACGTGCTTCAAACAGTCCATCATTCTCCCTGTCCCAAGAAACAGCAGCCTGCCACAACGATTACCGCCCAGTAGCACTGACTTCAACAGTGAAGTGTTTCGAGAGACCACATCACTTCTTCACTTCCTGCCACCATTGACCCACCTCAGTTTGCATAGCTTTGCTAATGGTTCCACAGACGATGCCATAGCTCACCTGCTCCACACATCCCTGAGTCACCTGGACACTGGCAGAGGGGATTATGTCAGGATGCTGTTCGTGGACTACAGTTCAACATTCAACACAATAATTCCCTCAAAGCTTTTGACCAAGCTGAAGGATCTAGGACTCAGCTCATCACTGAGTCAGTGGATCCTCATCTTCCTCACAGACAGACCCCAATCAGTGAGGGTGGGAGGACATGTCTCCCCCTCCATCTCACTCAGCACTGGAGCGCCTCATCTCTGACAACATCGAGAAGGCCTACCTGGAGGAGATTAGAAACCTGGAGAACTGGTGCCAGGAGAACAACCTCCTCCTAAACGTCAGCAAGACTAAGGAGCTGATCGTGGGCTTCAGTACAAAGCAGGCGAGGAATTAC
>VOQK01039468.1:0-12555 GCA_015052645.1 Benitochromis conjunctus
AAGCAGAAAACAGTTTGCTGAAGACAAGCAGACTAAGGACATGGATTACCTGTGGTCTGATGAGACCAAGACAAACTTATTTGGTTCAGATGGTGTCAAGGGTGTGTGGCGGCAACCAGGTGAGGAGTACAAAGACAAGTGTGTCATGCCTACAGTCAAGCATGGTGGTGGGATGTCATTGTTTGGTGCTGCGTGAGTGCTGCTGGCACTGGGGAGCTACAGTTAATTGAGGGAACCATGAATGCCAACATGTACTGTGACATACTGAAGCAGAGCAGAAACCCCTCCCTTCGGAAACTGGGCCACACGGCAGTATTCCAATATGGTAACCACTCCAAACACACCTCCAAAAACACCACTGCCTTGCTAAATAAACTGAGGGTAAAGGTACTTGACTGGCCAAGCATGTCTCCAGACTTAAACCCTATTGAGCGTCTGTGGGTCATTCTCAAGTGGAAGGTGGAGGAACGCAAGGTCACTAACATCCACCAGCTCCATGATGTCATCATGGAGGAGTGGAAGAGGATTCAGTGGCACCCTGTGAAACTCCAGTGAACTCCATACCCAACAGAGTTAAGGCAGTGTTAGAAAATAATGGTGGCCACGCAAAATATTGACACTTTGGACACGGTTTAGACATTAATGGCTGCATGTTGAGTTATTTTGAGGAGACAGCAAACTACTTTACATTGTATCAAAGTGTCATATCTTTAATGTTGTCCCATGAAAAGATATAGCAAAATATTGACCAAAATGTGAGGGGTGTACTCACTTTTGTGAGATTATGAAAAAGCTGGCAGCCATTCACTGCATACTTGTGCTCAGTTACTAAGCTTTTTGCAAGAAGTTAGGCTGTGTCCCTTTTCTATTCATTCTGCAGACATTGATGGCAAAGGCAAGAGGCTGGTGCTCTGTGTGTTGTTGTTGATTACCTCATTGTTGTTGGATACTTGGCTGAAATGACCCATTGTATCTTAGTGAAGCTCCAGCACCGACTGCCTGGAATAAAGGCACGAAATAAAAGGAAGGCAGCTGAAAAGAAAGTAGAGAATTCCCCAAAGGTGGCCCTGTGTGGACAAAAATGTTTTCAAGCAAGCTCAAACTCATGTCCACACAAACACTCAAAACACTCTCAGCATGCAAATACGTAATCATATAGAATAAGTGTTTGCACTTACATGAAAGCATACATACACACACACACACACACACACCTGGGCATGGTTTTATAAGCATACACAGTTGCATGCATCAAACATGCACACATGCTCATGAGTCCTAATCCCATTGCCCGGGGACTTGCCTTAATGTGCTTATGTAATGTTAAGATGCTCCACGAATCATTAGTGTCAGTTTCAGGGAGACACATTTAGTCCAGTATATGGATAAGAATGCAAGAGCACATATGGGATGACACAGTGATAGAGGGAAAGACAAACAGAGAGTTTGCCTGAAAGTCTGACAGACAAACATAGAGGCAGATGACAGATGGCCAGATTCTGACAGTTTGAATCTTTTATGGAGCAGTCAAAAGTGACTCGTGTGTACTCTGAGTAAGCAGGAGATTACACTAGAATAGTCTGCCTGAAGTAGGATTACACATCTCCTGCTGTGTTTCAAGCCTAGATCAGGAGAATGAAGCACCATGCAAAGATCATGCTGGGCAACACTTTCCCTTTTCTGCGGGAAATTAGGGTGGAGCGCAGCCTAATATGCAGTAAAGCCAGAGTATAAAATAGTTAATAGTTTCCTCACACTTCCTTTCTCGATCTCTGGCTTATTATGTTGAGTTCCCAACATTTTTTCAGCCTAATTAATCTGAAGTAGGGGTATTATTTCTGGTGCTATTCTTGCATGTGAACTGTGTTTTGTGAATTTCTTCTTCAGGTGTGGTGAGGTGCTGGAGTAGAATAAAGAGTGGTGTTAAAATTATGGAAGAAAATTTTGGAAATTATGGAAGAAAATTAATGAATTTTGGTAATTCAGCTTGCATTCGTCATTACATAAAAGTGCTGTTCAGTCTTTGGCAAACATTTAATCTCTTACTGTATTTTGGCAACAGGAGATAGTACAGTTGCGTTAGCAGTCAGTGCCACCTTTTGTTCAGTCAGGGTGTTTGGGAACTTATTTGTAAAGATTGTACTTTTTTCAGACCATGGGTGTCATTTGGTATTCATCATACCCAGCTTCACCAAAATTCTATTTTTGTGATTGAAGCAAAAAAGATAGATTCCCAATACCACTAATGGGTGTCATTCGTCTCTCAAAAGAGAGGGAGACACGCACATAAATGGTCTGCCCCAGTATTGCCTACCTGCTTTTATCCATCTTCTCCATTTATTCTCTTGTTACGTCTCTCAGTGCATTCCCTTTCTTTATCCATTCACAGAATACATTTTTTCTGTCAGATGTAGAAATATGTCACGATGATGATGTTTATAAAATCATTTTTTAAATAATTTAAAAAAAAAAAAATCCCTCAAGTCTTGTTTTTATAGACCTTTGGGTTTGAGGGTTACATGCAGTAGGCTTTCTCTTTGAAAAAACATCTGTCTTGTGGAAGCTCGAGGTTTCAGCTCTCTTGTTTGTAACAATAGTTTCTGCATCTTATTGGGTCGAACTGAAATAGACAGCTTGAAGGGCCTTTCATTGTCCCGGTGCATATTTTCCTGTTCACATACTTGCATGTAGCATATGGTGTCCCTCCTTACACTTTACATCCTGATATTTTGTGCTGGACTTAGCACTTTGTGATGCCCTCTTTGCCTTTTCTATTGTTTTTGAATTTTTTTCCCACCTCTCATGTCTGCCTGTGTAGCTGGTTTCTGAGGTATTCCCTGTCTGCTACTGTCTTGAATTGCTGTCTAAGTAATTTATTTTCTGGAAACATTTGGCACATGTACATATGTAGGCTTAATGCTTCATTAAAGACATTGTCCTTGACATTTTTCATTGTACAGTACTCTTCAAAAGTCATGAGTCACCGCTCATTTTGTTGTATTTTGCTAGGAGAATGGGAAATAGGTGCAGCAATTTATTGACGTTGAGGTAGTCTTAAGAAGTCTTCAGGAATAGTTCTCCAGGCTTCTTGAAGGGCATCTTCTTTGGATATTGGCTGCTTTTTGTTCTGTTCTCTGTTAAGATGATCCCACACTGCTTCAATAATGTTGAGGTCCACACTCTGGGGAGTGTTCCATTGTGTGGTTTTCTCTCCATGCTATAGTTTTGCTGCATTGGCAGTGTGTTTGGAATCAATGCAAAAAAATTATGCTGTTGCCAATCAGGCAGATTCCAGATTGTATTGCATGGTGTTTCAACATATGATTGCACTTTCCGGTGCTCCATCAGTTTTGACAAGATCCCCAAAATCGATGGAACCAATTGAACCCAAAATTTCAAACATGGATTCATCACTCTATTGATTTTTACTCCAGTTCTTGTATAATTTGGCATTGCTCAGCTTTTTCTCCCCATTTCCCTTTCTTAAAAATGGCTTTTTGAAACATACTGGTAATGTTATTGTTTCGCTTTTTAGACCTGCCCCACTTCTCTGTGTTCAGTTTCCTGCGCAACACACACTGTTCCAAGATATACCTTGTTTTCAACTGACTGAGGATGACTTAGTTGTTGCAAAAATCCAGTTTTATACCTGTTAAACTCTGTTATTTTTAGCATTTTTCATATAGCTAACTAAAGAAATTGGAAGGCTGCTGACAGGATGCTAGAAATAAAGTTTGAAATTGGTTCTTTGCTAACTTGACTGTTATGTGTAGACACAACACTGTTTCATCCCTGCTGTCTTTCTTGAGCTGTTGAAATGTTTAAAAAGTCTGTGCTAGTGACTAATTGTTCTAAAGCTATCTAAATTATTCAAATTTAGACTTTTTATTAGTCAAAGTGAAAAATGGCAGTTTTTGTAGGACTGTTAAATTTCATTTTCATCTTGTGATGTGGAAAATTAGACTATTAACTTTAAAAATGTGTCTTCTCCATTAACCCCAAGGTTTGTCATTTTGACTTTACAGTTGTAAATCACTTGCTGAATAAATAATAGGAATTTTTTTTTTTCAGGTGGAAATTTCGGAAATTGAATAAAACAAAACAAAACAAAAAACATGCCTGGTTTCCTCTAAATTGTTTTTATATCATCAGCATCAAAGCCTTTTCTTGGCCAATTTACAGAGTGGATATCCAGTGACAGTTATGCCTTATGTCATTTTTGGACCCTGTGGAAACATGTGGCCATCATGTTTTGACTTTTGAGTACCTGCTATGTAGCCTCCTGGTAGATTAATCCCTTTAGTCCCTTTTGTGTGTTCTTGTTTAACTACCATCTGCCTGCACCGTCAGTCCAGATGATATTTTGACATATTTCCAGATATGCAAGTGTTGGTTTGCCTTAGCCAGTAAGAGCGGGAACCTGTCGTTTAGTAACTCGTTAATCAGTACTGCTCGAGTGGCCAACCTGATTTACAGTGTAGATTGGTTGAATGCAGACCGCAAAATTTAGTAGATGAAAAACAAATGTTATTTCTATTCTGTTATTCTGTTACAGGTTTGATGGTGTTACCCAAATTAACAGTTCTACTTGGGCCTTTCTGAGTAGAGAAGGGATTTCCCTGTGCATCTAGTAAATTGGTGCAGAGGTAGGTGTGAGTGGTGGTCTGTCTCTCTGATGACCTGCCCTGGCTGTAGCTCATCTCTCACTCAGTGTCAGCTGGGATAGGCTCCAGCTCCCTGCAACTCAGTTGGATAACTTGTTAAGAAAATGGATGGATTGAGATTTAGAAGCATAAACCAAATAGTAATGGACCTAGACTGAGCTCAAGACCCCAAAATTAGTTCAGGACTAAGAATGCAGCTTTTCAATCGAAATACTGACACAGACACCTTGACCCAGACTGTTTTTTTTTTGTTTTGTTTTTTTGTGTCAAGTTGATGCTAATGTTAAGTTTGTAAACTGTTAATTTTGTTAACTACCTTTTTAGAAGTGTTTTATGAGTCTGAGAGACTTCTATGTTCAACAGTAAGTTGCTAAGAGCTTGTGTTGGCTCATTGTTGCTGAGCAGGTATTCTGCAGTGAGCCTATCACAGAAAGCAAAGCTATTACAAGTGAGAGTGAATGAAAACAGCTAATTTGTGTCAGAATAGCTAAAATACGCTATCCAAAAAGCCAACCCTGATGATTGTTGCTTTAAGGTTATTTTCTTATATTAAAACTGTACTTGGAACCCCCCCCCCCTCCCCAAAATTTAATTACGCTCATCTTTATTGCATAGCTTTTAAATCTTGATGCATAATAATGAATGCATTTAGGAAATGTCATGGTGCTGGAAAATTTAAATCACATACATACAAAAAAAATATCAACGCATCATTGCGGCGTTAATTTATCTGGGTTACTGCTTTTTAAGTTAATTATGTATGGACAGATTACACTTGTAACATTCTCTTTGCTTGAGGACAGCCTTAGACACTAGGCATCATCCAGTAAAATAGGAACCTTATTTAAAAAGCAGGTATGAAACAAAACCCGTGATTATTAGAAGTCTAATGTATAAATATGTATAAAATATATATGTATAAAATGCAGTCACAATCTAATACACAGTCTTCAATTAGAAGGTTTGACCAATCAGAAAGTAATAAAAAGCCATCTAAACGTCACCACTTGATAGTTAATATGAGGTGTTTGTTGATATGCTGAATTTGGTTTTCTCTAAACGCCGCACCGTGCTTTATGATTAAACGTCTTGGTCTCACCTGTCCAGAGAACATTGTTCCAAAAGTCTGGTGGTTTGTTCACCTTGGGGTGAATCTGGGACATCCACTCCTGAGAAGATTGACAACCGACTTAAATCTTGATCTCAAGAATCATGGACATGAAATTGTTTGGAAGTTGCGTTGTAGCTCTTTGAATAATTGCTTCTCTAAGATTATTGATGATGTCTTTCCTCCTTGGCATGATGTTAACACACACCTGAATGCTTCAGAGCAATGAAATGACCAAACCTCTGTTTTTTTAGAGGTGCTCAAACTTGCTGATGAGAAGTTAATCAAGTGCCTTTGATCATCAGCACCTACTGCTACTTAACCTCTTGATTCCTATGGAAGCACTAAGGATGTCTTCAGGTTTTCAGTTTTTTGGCTTAGTTGTGTGTTGTTGTTCATCCGATGTGGTCGATGTGTATTACTTTCTTAGCCCTTACTCTCTTTTGTGTTTTATCCTCCTTTTTATCTTTTTCCTGAGTCTAGTCTGAGAGAAGCCTGGGAATATAAAGAGATATTAATATTAGCCCAGTCAGACTGACCTTTTGTCACAAGAGTGGTCTAGATATTAATTCTGTTTGTGCAGGGAGGACATCCCACTCCATTGTAATATTATATCTATAACCAAAAAGCAGAACAAAATATATTTTAATAAGTAATTTCTTAGACCATTAGATGGCTGGCCTGTCTTGTGTTTCAAGCCAAAAGCATCTAATTGCATGTGAGGGACCAAGCAGCAAAGGCATAGAGGACACAGGAAAAACAATGTCTTCCAAAATGGGTTTTCTTTATTTTAATCCTCAAAAAAGTTCAAAAAGACACAAATATAATTAGCAGGCCCATAAAAGAGGTCAACTAAATATAACTCTAATCAAAAAGTAACTTCCAAAAACTTAAACAAACAAAGTAGACACAACTTAACTCAAACTGACCTAATCACAAAGACACAAGAGGGTAGCTTTTATAGTGGTTTGGCCAAACCATTTACACACAATAGGGGGGAAACAAAAACAACCACCAATACTAACTAGCACAGATCATAAGTAAATCTAAAACACCCCTGTTTCTGATAGCACGTAGTTGGTCCTGCTGAGCAGGCATTTTGTTTTCAGTCCTCAGCCACGCCCTTTTGCCCAGACAGGAAACAGCCACCGCCCCAAACCAGGTAACTCAAAAAAGAGAAACATAATTAATATAACACAAAACATTAGAAAAACCACACAATGCTATTATGCACGCGATACATAATATCAGTGTTGGGTTACAGTAAAATGATTAGTGATTTGCATAACATGTGAAGCAACTGCAAACCGAACTAATAAAGTGAACAAATGGATTTGTTTTACCTATGTGCGGCTGATGCCATCACATTGCATAAGCCTTCAGCTGTTTGACCATTGAGGTAAAATCAAATGCTATGTACAGTAGATAATGCTCTTGGAGACATTTTAAACATGATACGTGAAGTCAATACAGTAACGCTCTCTTCTTTGCAGCCAATGGGAAAAAGGAAGCCCCTAGGCAATACAGACATTTCCAATAGCCTGCACTACAGTAGTGATCTGCTACAGCCCTCTAGTCTCAGCAGAGGAGCTCAGCTTGAACTGTTTTAACTGTAGTGAAATAAATCACTTAGCAACAGATAAACAGTCTTTGTGGCTCATGAAAAAAGAATAACTATGAGAAAAGAGAAAGATTTTCCTGTCTAACTGTAGGTTTGCACACTGTTTTGATACAGTGCTAAATTTTTAAAAAGCTTACGCACACAGTCTTGTCTTTCCTACTTGAACTCCCTGCTTCTCTAGCTTGAATTGATTTTATCACATGGATGCTCATAGAGCAGCCAGGTTGTAATTTCACAGTAAGCTGCTTGATAAATCAAAATGGGGTTTAAAAATACATTTTAATCATATTTAAGTTACGCAGTTTTTATAGTGACGGCTTTAAAAATGTTTCAAAGTAATCCAATCCAAAATGCAAAAACGAGTAAAAGCAGGTGCAAACGTAGTTATTTATTGCAAATCACTGTGCAGTGTGTAAGTGTTTATGTGCCTCTGCAGTTCTGAGTCTGTCTTATTGGAGTGTTCATATCTCAGTGATGACTGGCGTTAACTGTAAATCTTGTTGGCATATCAGTCTCGCCTGTCAACAGTAATGGAAAAGAGGACTTTAATCGATATTTGTTGTGTGTGCTGGTGTGTGTCCTTGTCCATTTATGCATGCATAAAGGAACATGGTGTCTGAATGAGGCAGATGGAAAGCAGAAGATTCTAAAGAGTTCTTATAACATGGAGGATACTTGTCAGTGGCATTTTTTTAACAAGTTCAGAAAGAGTACTGCTATAAAAACCCATTATGATACCACAATGATACCATTGCACAGTTGCTGAAGATTTGTAGGTACATCCCTGGTTTAGATCTGATGACTGTGGAGGCTATTTGAGTAAACTCATTGTCATGTTCAAGAAACCAGTTTGAGGTGAGCTGAGCTTTGAGACATGGAACATTATCCTGCTATAAGCAGCCATTCGAACATGGGTACAGTGTGGTCATAAAGGGATCGACATGGCCAGTAATAATGCTCAGGTAGGCAGTGGCGTTGAAACGATGCTCATTTTATACTAAGGAGCCCAAAGTGTGCCATAAAAGTGATCTCTCACGCTGTTACATCACCAACAACCTCAGCCTTTGATACAAGGCAGAAAGAAGGCATGTTTTCAGCTGAAATTGAGACTTATCAGTCCAGGCAACATATTTCAAATCTTCTATTTTATTATTGAAAATTGTAGGGTCTTTGCATTGTTTAGTATATATTGTCTTGAGGTGACCAACTTTTGCAAGCCTGTGTGATTTATAGCTTCAGCTTCCTGTTTTTAGCTGACATGAATGGCACATGGTGTGAACTTCTGCTGCTGTGCCCCATCTGCTTCATGTTTTGAAGTGTTGTGCATTCAGAGATGCATGTCTGCGTACCATTGTTTTAGGAGTTGTGATATGAGTTTGTATTGCTTTACTGTTAGCTCAAAGCTTTTTTAAAAATTGTCCTCTGAAGTCTGGCATCAACAGAGTATTTACATTCAGAGAACTGCAGCTCACTGGCTCTTTTTCTTTTTTAAACCATTCTACATAAACCCTAGAGATGGTTTTATGGGAAAATCCCAATACATCAGTAGTTTCTGAAGTACTTTGCTGGTGCCAGATGGACAGGTCAATTATGAGTCAGTTATATTGCCTTTCTTCCCCATTCTCGTGCTCAGTTTGAGCTTCAGCAGGTCATCTTAACCATGTCTTCCTGTCAAATTACACCGAGGTGTTGCAATATGATTGGTTGATTAGATATTTGTGTTAACAAGCAGTTGAACAGGCACGCTGGTGTGTGTAAATACAGCACTTGCTGTTGCCTTCCGGTTCCTTGGTGTCCTCCTCTCCGCTGACATCTCCTGGACAGACAACATCTCTACGGTCGTCAAGAAGGCCCAACAGCAGCTGCACCTCTTGAGGGTCTTCAGGAAGTACAAACTGAACTCCAACCTGCTCCTGACTTTCTACCGCTCGTCCATTGAGAGCCTGCTGACATACTGCATCACAGTATGGTACGGCAGCTGCACTAGGGCGTATAGACTGGGGCTTCAGAGTGTAGTCAAGGCAGCACAGAAGATCATCGGCTGCCCTCTCCCCTCCCTGATGGACATTTATTCCTGCTGCTGCCTCAACAGAGCAACAAACATCATCAAGGACAGTTCCCACCCTGGTTTTAACTTGTTCAACCTGCTTTCCTCAGGGAAGCACTACAGGTGCATCAGCACAGTCTCAAGAACAGTTTCTTCCCAAAGGCCATAACCACCCTTAACTCACACATGCACTGATGAATATAGTTCCACCCATCCATTTTCCCATTTCCCTCTATAAATCACCACTGTGCAATACTAAATTCTATGTGCAGTAACCCGAACTGTATATACAAAACTCTTATTTATTTACATATTTACTTGTAATCTACTAATGTGTGCACTCATATCATGTTTTGTGTGCGCATATGCTCAGTAACTATGGGTAATTCTGGCTATATGTATGCAAGTGCCATGACTTTGTGCTGAATGAGAGAACATGTCAGTGTAGATCAACAACACTGGGGTCTGTGTGATGCAGTGATCTGAATTTACTGCAACTGCCAAAACGTTGGGTAATAAGATAAACCTGACTTTTCCCAGCTGGCATACACAGTTTCAGTCTTATCTTTATGAAGGTTGTGATATTGAGGTTTCTGATGAATCTCTTCTGGAGAAGTGAGCATTTGGATTTATTTAGCCTCAATGATAACATTTAGATGGACAAATATGATGAAATATTTATTTTAAGAGCTGTTAGTAATAGTTTTATGCAAGTATAGGACGTGAAAAGGATATCTATTCACTTGTTAATAATGACTGAAATAATAAGATAATTCTTTCAACCAATTAGAGAAAATGTAACTTGGCTTAAAGGAAAGGAGATGAATCCCGGGATCCATAATCATTAACTGTTTATAATGTGTTTTTAGATTTTTAGAAGTGACAAGGCGAAGGGTCACTTTAAGCAGTAACCCTCCTAAATGCATTTTATGTCCCTTTGTGCTATTGCATTTTTGAATTCTACTTGACTTCATTATCAGAAAAAAAAAACACCACTGTGGTTTTGACCTTTAATTCTTTCACTGTTTGAAGTCTGTGACTGACTCAACTGCACAGCTTGGGCTAGTCTTAAATGTGTGGCCTCATGGTGTGGTCTACACTTTTTTCATTTAGGAGTCATTTTCTTTGTGCTGCAGACACATCCAAGTCTCAGCAGCCTTGCAAAGAGTGAAATCGGTAGTTATAAAAGTATCCGAGGTTCTGCATGTAAGCGGATAAAGTGAAGGGTTGTTGTTTGTGGACTGACAACAGGGAAAACATGCAGGAAGAAGTGTTGCACACTTGCATTCTGTGCCACTGTATTGATTGTTTTTATATCTCCAAGAATTTACCGGAAAGGCTGAAGACCCTGGGCTGTGACTGGCATCTTTCTGCTGTCATACCTCTTTGTGCTGCACTCTTGGTAAAGAGGCACTCGAAGGATGATGTCAGTTTCGTTCAAGCCCAGCGGGCCTCTCAAAAAGCAAGACATGAAGCTGAGAATGTTACTCATCCTCTGGGGAGAAGTAAAGGCCCACAATTAAAACACTAGTTTTCTTATTAGGAACAAGGTGATTTTTAGATCTCATATCAATCACTAATGCAGATTAAGCAAAGCGTACATGCCCTTTTTTGGACATTTTATTGGGCAAGAGAGTGCCCAAACATGGACACTTGGACTGGAACACATGGAGAAGTTAGGATATAGCTTTGAATAAGATGATATACACGCTTGGAAATATGCATCTTTTAAGCTGATACTTGGAAACTTGTCACTCCCTGTCACAGCCTTGAGACCACACTCTTAAAAAAAATAAAAAAATAAAAGTCTTTAAGAAGAGATCCAGCTGTCTAAAATCTAAGATAGGCCATCACCATTGTGATGTCCTTGACATGTAAGAAAGGCAGGATGTCAGTGACATGAAAAAGATTACATTTGATGAAAAGCAGAGAAGGCTTATTGACAGGTGATGTACAGGTATCATGACATGAGTTCAGGCATGTCTACAGCAATTTCACAAAAAGGTCTGGCTAGACCACAAAGGAGCCTTTAACTTTGACAGACTCCATCACTAAAGAGTGACTGTGGGCTATAGCAACAGTGGACAGACAGGCAGGTTTGGGACAACATCTCATATTGTCAGTTGATAGCGAAGTTGAGTTTAAATAAGTCTATTGAATTGTATGACTTGCTTTGGGGACATAGGCTTGAAATTATTCATAAATAGAAGAAATATTTTCAGTCAAAGGATCTGTGGCATTGCTGCACAGTTGGCTAGAAGCATGTCTTACTCAGGAAGGTTAGTTGAAGAAATTTGCTTAAATAGCTTTAACCAGAGAGGCTGGTAAATTTCAGCAAGTTTCCTTGGCAACCAGCTGGGGTGCACTGCTCCTTGGCACACCCCGAAAAGTAACTGGCTGATGTTATGCAAATTTAAGGAAAGAGACACTAGAGCGAACACAGACAGGCCAATAGGCAGGATAAATCGTCCCTTGAAACAAAATTGTTTCCTCTCTTAAAAAGCTGTATAAAATGTATTATGTAAGCTCACGCTGTTTACTGACTGCAGACAGCGTTGTGCTGCACCTGCCTGATGTGATTGTTAAGATGCAGGATAGCCCTCTGTATTGCGCTCGTGCTTCCACGGAGGATGCAGATAAATAGAGTGTTCATTTAAAATGCACTGTGTGTTTTAGAGAGACTGAGGGAGACACAAAGTTCGGTGTAAGAAGAAGCAGAGGAAGCTGCTGAAGAATATCTCTGCAGCAACACCTTTTAATGTGTTTGAGGTGGTGCACTGTACTGTACTGTAGATCACGAGCGATCTGCGTGAGTATTGAGGCTTTCCCACTCCCTGACAAATTTCTGTTGGCGCCTTCAGTCTTAAATATTGCAGTTTCAGTGGTTTATTTCCATGTGCAGTTGTATTTCTGTGTGTAGCAAGAATACAGGTTGTAATGATGCCATTTCATATAAAAATCTATCATATTTACCACCTGAACTTCATAGGGGTTTACTACAAAGATGGCTCTGCAGTGACCGCTGACTGGAGATTACAGCCTGCTATCTCTTTAGAAATTCAGGTCCAGGGTTCCTTGCAGATATAAAAAAAAAAAAAAACAAAAACATATTAAT
>VOQK01039477.1:0-13395 GCA_015052645.1 Benitochromis conjunctus
TCACTGGGCGTGAGGCAGGCAAGGCCTGCAATTTTTTCTTGCTGTAGTCCATTAGTCACTGGTAGAGTTAAAGCCTAGAGATACGATGGCCCTGAGAGGCCAAACGCTGCAAAAGCACACAAAACAACTGCAAAAACAAAAATGCTGCAAAAGCACACAAAACAACTGCAAAAACAAAAACACTGCAAAAGCACACAAAACACAACGGAAATGTTTCTGGGGAGATAATAACCCGACAGACCAGTTGCACGAACCAAAGCATGCTAACCATTGGGCTGGGACTGGGAGACACTTCAAAGAAGTGGAGGAGAGGAGAGACACATTTACCTCTCCGTGTTTTTGTTTTTGCAGTTGTTTTGTGTGCTTTTGCAGCATTTTTGTTTTTGCAGTTGTTTTGTGTGCTTTTGCAGTTGTTTTGTGTGCTTTTGCAGCATTTTTGTTTTTGAAGTTGTTTTGTGTGCTTTTGCAGCGTTTGGCCTCTCAGGGCCACCGTATAGAGATCTCTCTAAACCGATGAAAAAACCAAACCAGTACCATTTTAACCTTATGCTGTCAAACAATGGGCACTGTTTATAACATACACCCGATCACTTTTTCTTTGTCAGAAATCTTATTCGGTAATGGGATTTTCTTTTGAAAGGCTCAAACGTGAAGGTCTTTCTCATGCCCAACTTTTATTCATAGAGTAACATAAATACAGTACAAGGCAAATCTATTTTCTGGGACATTAGATTATGTGAAGGAAGAGATTGAAAAAGAAAATACCCAAGATTTACTACTTTGTACTATCACCCGTCAGGATCTAGTGTTGCATGTGGGATATCAAGGTCAAGGCCTAGACCTCTGTGGAGGACAACTCTGCCAAACGTTTGCTTCATAACACAGGCATTTTTCATTGTTTTAACTGTGACCCTATGGGGAGCAGTATTTATTATATTTCTGTTTATTTCTAACTACAAACTCGTCTGATGGTCCTGCGTGTTTGCCAAAGCAGCAGCAACTGTTTGCTTTGATTGCTTTTACTGCAGTTAATTTTACTTTGAAAAAAGGCATACCAAGACAGTGTGGTGTTTGAAAATTGGACATTTTAAGAAACCCCCCCCCCCCCAAAACAAATCAAAACAACCTACCGCCACTGTTGCTATCCTTTTCCTTCTTATACAGAGAGGTCAGTAGTGATGGCAGCTCCCACCCCAGGGAGCAGAGGGAATGTCCCTCAACTTTCTTGAATTAAAAGCAGGAGTGTGGAAGAGAGGGTTTAAATACACTGTATATCATCATGTTACAGTGAATGTCATGGAAAGGCTCAGGTCTGTTTCAGTTTATAAACTAAATAAGTTAAAAGTACAGACATGCAAGTTTTCACCAAGAACACAATTAATGAACTGATCATCAGCAAGTGTGAGGAAGCAAGTTTTGCTGTCTGCTGGTCCGGAGTATACAGGGGTGCATACACATAGCCACAACCTCCGCAGGTGTGGACGTCCCAGCAAACGGTTAAAAAAACAAATAGTTATATTTCAAATTCTACTGGTCTGAGTTACCTACTAATGTTCATAATACTTCAAATAGAAGGAGACTGACCAAGTAAGCCTTTTCTCTCTAAAAAAAAAGAACACGGTAGCATGGCTTAGGGTGGCAAAGTGGCATCTGAACAAACTACAAACCTACTACACACAGCATATCAGCATAAACACCTTGTACCAACTGTCAAGCACGGTGATAGGGGGGTGATGATTTGGGCTTGCTTTGCAACCACAGGATCTGGACACTTTGCAACACTGAACACCATGGACTCCTCTGTATGCCAAAGTATTGTAGAGTCAAATGCAAGGCCATCTGTCTGGTAGATACAACTTAGCCCAAATTAGCTCATGCAACAGGGCAATGATTCAATGATTCTCCAGTAAATCTACGACAGAATGACTGAAAGAGAAAAGAATTAAGGTGTTGCAATAGCTCAAAGTCCAGACCTAAACCAGATTTAAGGAGCTGTGTAGAAATGAATGCTTACAATGACCTCAGTGAAATGAAGCAATGCTGTAAAGAATGGTGGACCAAAATTCCTCCAAAAATGTCTGAGAGACTGATAAAGTCAAGCAGGAAATGATTACTTCAAGTTATTGCTGCTAAAGGTGTTTCTACAAGCTATTCAATCATTTTGTGTACTTTCACAGAACTGCACAGAGTATTGTGAAAATGTTCTTTTTCAAATGACTGCATATATCAAGTTATTTTGTTGCCTTTGCGGATGTAACTGGTAGCACACGGTGATGTATTATCTCTATGGCTGGTCGCATCTGCATAAGTTTATTCCATAGAAAACACAAGCAATCAGATGGTGAGGGAGCTGGAAATCCTTTCCTCATAATCTAAAGCCAAGAGCCAACGCTGAAATCATTTCAGACCGATGGGACATGTGGGATTAACTAAACACAAAGGACTCTTTTTCTTCTCCTGTCTTGCAGCCATATTGGTTTTGTGTCTGCCAGCCTTTGAGGGGCCGAATGCCAGAGCAGCCCGAACAGGCAAATATAGGCACAACTCAGCAGTTTGCCCTTGTGAATTTTAGGGCAAGACAAGTCCGTCTTGCTTTTTTTTCTCCATTGGAAGTTCTTTACTTGTGAAAGAGAAGTCCGAACAGGTCACATAGCGTGACATTTCTATTTCCTGCAGCGTAATAAAGACGTCCCTTTTACTTTTGGCTCCATTTGCAGTGAAAAACTTGCCATAAGTGTTTAGGTTTATTGCCAATTTCTGATAACCAGAAATGATGTCTTCACCTTTTTATATGGTATTGTTTAAAAAAAAAAAATCACATTTAATCAAAGTTTATCACGGCTTGGTTAATTTATACGACAGTGTTACAAAAATAGCCTTTCCCTTTCTTTTGGCTGCTTTCATTGTTATCACCTCTGGCCAGAAAGGAAACAATCATTAAACTGCGCTCAGTCATTCAAGAAATTAATTAAAGGAAAATCCTTGTCTCTTCGGAATAGTACTTGGCACTAAACAGAAGACTAGCACACAGTCGTGGCTATGTGAATGACAAGAGGAGCAGCTTTGCCATGTATATCACACACTCAGGGGTCTCTATGGGTCCACCTGTTTGTAGCAACATATACAGATAATTATAAATTCTTATAATAAAAAAATAAGTTAAAAAAGAACAGAAAAACAACCAAAAGTACAGGTAATACAGCGAGGGAAGTAATTATTTCATTCCCGGTTACTATAAAGTTTTTTTACAGTAGTTTATTTTAATGGAGAGAGACAGAATATCAAGTAAAATTCCAGAAAAAAACACAGAAATACAGAAAAAAATCCAGAAGTTTTTGATCCACAATTAAAACAACACTTAGCACTTGATGGAGAAAACCCTGTTGGCAATTACAACAGTAAGGTGGTCACCAGCTTTGCACACATCTTGGGGATTTTGGCCAACAATCCTTTTGGTTTCTTGGCTGCTGCTTGGCATCTTTAATCTTCAGCTCCCTCCACAGATTTTCCATAGGATTGAGTCAATAGCCTCTCCTTTGTTGTCATGATGGTATGTTTTTGGTAAATAACCATCCCATCTTCAATGTTCTGACTGAGGGAAGGAAGTGTGTAGTTTTGGACGAATCCACCACCTTTCCTTTTGTCCTCACTCCATGAGGCAAGTTCTTTTAACGGCTCCAGATCACCAGCCCTGTGCAGGTCTACAATCTTGTCCCTGACAACTGTTTGGTGGTGCCCATGGTGGGGCACCAGGATTATCTGTGATTGATTGATTGATTGATTGATTGATTGATTGATTGATTGTGTGCCACATGCACAAACAGCAACTCTGTTCGAGGCAGAAATGTGGCTGAACTGTAGGAGACCAAATACTTCTTTCACTCAGTGAACTGCAGATCAAATGATCAACTTTTTGGTTGATACTTTGTTTCTTTCCTTTAAAAAGTAACTACCTTAAAAATGAGAGACTGTTCATTTCTTTGTAAGTTAGCAAACCTACAAATTCAGCGGTGGATCAAATAAATATTTCCTCCACTGTACATTTCATTAGCTACCTTTTAGGATGCTATTTAGAAATCAAAGATCTCTAATACATTTAAGTCATAAGTCTTATTTTTTAATGAGGAATATTTTTTTATGTACAGCAAGGAATAACGCTTTTATCTCTTTTAATATAACTTGGGAAGCCCATCGTAAAAAGGTGACTTTGTCATCACAGAATTTATAATTACTGGATTTTACAGCTTTTAGGCTAATAAAATTTGACCGTTTGCTATCTATATCAGCTTCCTCGTGTTATACAAGAAGTGCACAGAAATAGTTTCTCTTCTTCTGTCATTTTCATATCATTATGTATATTTTATAAAGCAGAATGATGCCTAGTCTAGGATTTTCTCAGTATAGGAGCACTGAGAGCAGTAAAAACAAGGCCCTGTGCTATTTTAAGTGAACTCCTGAAAACAGTTTTAGATTTAATAACAGTTTAGCAAAATGGCAAAATGAGTATTTTGACCCTTTTTCAGAATTCAATACATTTTAAAATTGGATCATTGGTATTTACATAACTATTACAATTATATGTGGCTTTATCTATAACAACAGTGCATCCAAAATAAAGCAGAATAGAAGAAGAAAGAAGCATGCCACAGAATCCTTAAATTAAGTATAAGTGCATTTCATCTGATGGAGTAATACGTTGTAAGATTAATAGTACTCTAGTCCATTGGCCTTGGTCAGGGGCAATCATATTTTGAGGAGGAGGTCGAGCCCTTTCTTAAAAGTACTTTGTTAGTTGTTTGATTGCCTTTTGCTTTACCGAGCAGAAGATTACATTAAAGACTCCGTGACAAGCTTTTACAGGCCATGCATGTGATTCCACGCTGTACCTAAATTATAAAGCGTGTGAGCTCTTTTTAACAAACATCCTTGATCCTGCCCTTCAGTGGTGATGATATCACCTTAAAACTGATTTGGGTGCAGAAGCTTGGAACTGAATGACGTGCAGATAAAATCTAAAGGGATAACAGAATGTTTATTCTGGTAAACCTGCCACAAAGGAGATAACACGCATCAAAGATGTTGCTTGTTTTCAACATGATGATGAATGAATTCATTTGGCAAAGCACGTAAATAAATTAAGATGCATTTCATACATAAACTAACACAGACACACACACACACACACATACACACAAATGGCATGCATTTGAATATTTGCTGGTAAAATAAGATTTCTTAGTATAGATGGATGTCATAAACTAATATGCTATACAGCAAAAGGAAAATTCTGTTTTAATAAAATAAAAGGATGGGGCTATTCAAAAAATGAGTTAATCCATTAGATGTTTTAAAAATTTAAGGCTAGATGATTTAAATGTTGTGCCTGAAGTGAGTAGAGCTGGATTTGTTGCTTTTACTGAATGGTGCACATATGTTCTTTCTTTCTCTGTCTTTCTGTGACCCTATCCTCTGCTAAAGTCTGTACTTTTCCATAAGGTAATATCTGCAGCTTGCAGAGGGTTCATGAGGCTTTTCCACCCCAAACTTATGCAAGCGGCTCTATCTCCTTTCAGTCCAAGCGCAGTTTATCTTTGCATTGTGAAAAGCATTGAAGAAGGAGCTGTTTCTGAGTAGAGTTTTATTTCAGCAGCAAAATAAAGGGCTCCAATTTACAAGTATTTACATCGGGTTGCCTAGATGACAGACCTTAGCTGTGCTACAGTTTCCCATCTCCCTCTCTTCATTAGCGAGGCTCCAAAACATATATTTTTCACAATATAAATCAAATTCACACCTGTTTTCTACAGTATGAAATTAAAGCCTTTTTTCTGTGCACGCTGACTTGATTAGCTTCCACAAAATTCTCAGCGCTGAGTGTTCCCTTTAGCCTTGGGGCTAATGAAGCCTTTGCATGCCTTCCCACATTTTGCACATCTTTCAATTTGGGAGGCTGATTATTCCAACTGGTCTGATATCTTTGGCCAGCCCTAATTTTCTTTTTCATGTTGTGCACGTGTTCACATTTCCTAGGGTTTTATATCTTCTGCTTTGTCACTGTTGATGAAAAAAAGACAAAAAGGGACAAATAACATATAACAGATTAAAATTGCTTCTTATAGAACTCCATGAAAACTAATATGGGATCTTGACATGCCGCTACAGCTGAAGAAGAGGATGTTAGGCTAAATGTAGGCTTGTAAAAACAAATATAATTTTAGAGAGTGGTATCTAAATCAATTCAGACTCTTTGCTATTGTCTGTTGGCATTATATCCCAAAAGACTTGGCATTCACCAGTGTGAATCTAGGCATCTTATTGTCAGCAATATATTTCTTTTTTATTAGTATATGGGTTGGGGTTTTTTTGTTTTTGAAGATATGATTTTATTTCTGTCAAAGCCTGACAGTATGACTAATGCTCCTAGACTGTTTCTCAAGCTTCCTCGGCAATTTAGAGACAATCCTGAACCTAATCAAATTGGCAGAGCTCAAATTTGAGGCTATATCTTCTGGGGCCTGGCCTGGGCAGTTTAATCACACCAGAAAACTGAGAGGACTGCAAAAACCTCCACCTATCATTCCTTCCATTCACACTCACTGGCCACTTCATTAGGTTCACCTGTTCAACCGTTCGTCAATGCTTATATCAGCCAATCACACAGCAGCAACTCAGTACTTTTGGGGATGCAGACATAGTCAACATGCTGAAGTTCAGACTGAGCATCAGAATAGAGAAGAAAGGTGATTTTAAGTGACTTTGAACGTGGTTCTTGGTGCCAGACGGGCTGCTCTGAGAAACTGCTGATCTACTGGGTTTTTCCCACACCATCATCTCTAGGGTTTACAGAGAATGGTCCAAAAAAGAGAAAATATCCAGTGAGCAGCAGTTCGCTGTACAAAAATGCTTTGTTGTTGCCAGAGGTCAGAGGAGAATGACTTTGAGCTGGCAGGAAGCAACAGTAAGTCAAACGAGTTACTCAAATGACCTGTTACAACCAAAGTATGCAGAAAAGCATCTCTGAGTGCACAACATGTCAAACTGGGAAGGAGACTGGCTACAGGAAAAGAAGACCACACTGGACGTCAAGCCTGTCAGCTAAGAAAAGGAAACAGAGGCTACACTTCACACATGCTCACCAAAATTGGACAAGATTGGAAAATTGTTGCCTTATCTGATGAGATTCAAGTTTGGCTGCAACATTCAGTTGGCAGGGACAGCATTTGGCATAAACATGAATGCACGGAGCCACCGTGTCACAATAGTCCCAGGTGGTAATAGTGCCGGAGGGAAGTAGTAGTGTGTAGGGAATAGTTTCTTCTCAATCTGATTCCTTCATTACCAACTGAGCATCATTTAAACATGACTGAATATTGTTGCTGACCTTGTCCATCCCTTAATGACCACAGTGTACTTATCTTCTGACAGCTGCTCCCAGCAGGATAATGCATCATGTCACGAAGCTCAAATCATCTCAAACTGGTTTCTTGAACATGACAGCGCTTCACTGTACTCGAATGACCTCCACGGTCACCAGATCTCAATCCAGTAGAGCACCTTTGGGATCTTGTAGAACAGGACATTTGCATAATGGATGTGCAGTCGACAAATCTGCAGTAACCGTGTGATGCTATCATGTCAATATGGATCAAACCTTCTGAGCACTGTTTCCAGAACCTTGTTGAATCTATGCCATGAAGAATTAAGGCAGTTTTGAAGTCTGGTAGTAACAAGGCTTACCTGGCAAAGCATCTGGTGAGTGCATGCTAGTCAGCAGTGGAAGGTTTTGTACCCAGTTGTAAATTTGAGCAAATTTTAAGGAATTCCAACAATTCCTGTTTTACATGCATTATCAATGATAATGATAATGCAGGTTCACATATAGAAATGAAAAGTGCTCCTTAATTTCAAGCAGTGCAAGACAAATCATTCTTCTCTTGTAACTGTTAAATTTGCAAGTTGATATGTAAACTTTTTTGCTGACTTCATCAGCCTTTCTAGGCTGTTTCCACCTATAAATTATTGAGTTTAGGTAACTATTTGGATTTTCAAATGGGAAAATACAGTCTGACATTTTTTTTGTTGCAAGCAGGGTAGCTATATCAATGTGGACTAATAGATGTGCTCTTCAAATATAAACTCTATCCCTTGCCTAAATGCATGCATCGCTTGTGTTTCTGGCAGTGTTCTCAGACTCAGCTGATATTTTGCTGAAGTTTGTTTTACGTCCCTCTTTTGTGTTGAATTGCCTGATACCACGGGTGACGCTATTAAGGACGATATGCTGAAGGTTATTTTAAAGTAGCTAATTTATAGATATGTGTGAGCTGTAGTTAATGCTGTGGTTTTACATAAGGTCATCCACTGTGTGTATTATGATCAAATCAGACCGGTTAGTTGAAACCCTGTCTATATTCTGCCTGCAATGAAGTAGGGTTAAAAAAAATCAAATAAATACTTTGCATCATGACCTCCTTTTCTGACATTTTTTTAAATTAATAATGAAACCTAGTAGCCTACCAGCTGAAAAAAAGCGGGATGACGTGGACAACATGATTTTATACACCCAGAGAGAGGCATTTAAAGGTTCTCACTGTAGGATTTTTGACGTATTGAAAGCTTTTTTTTTTCTCTTTTCATTGCCAATGCGTGAAAGGATTGTACCAAATAAAAAAAGCTATCTGCCTCTAACAGCCTGTGGACTGGTTCTTATGTGAAGGACTCGGGTTGAATTTGCTGTGAAAATCCAAATATGTGATGTTTATGCTCTCCTCTGATCCCTTTTCCTCAAATCCTACAGCTCCCCCACAGCACCACCAGTGAGCAACACTAGCTAAAACTAGCTTAGAAACGAAATCCACTAATCAATAATGCCACTATTTTTCTTAGTAGCAGCGAAACATCAGTTTTTATAGACATGCTGACCTCTAAAATACCCATTAAATTCAATTTAACTTTAAAGATAAATAATTTGCCAGATGATGAGAAGCACTTCTACCAGGGTTTTCTGAGCAGGATACAGGTTTTGACACAGAGAGTAAAAAAGGATGGCTGATGTAGGAGGATATAGGGAGGCTGATGTTAGGACAGCAGTTCTGGATGTACTGCAGGGGATGAAAACAGAATGCCGAGTCAGATAGGAGTTGTAGACAAAAACAGAAAGCTAATTCTGACTGAAGATTGGGGCACACAAGCCTGCTATCAGACGGGGTCTGATGCAAATGTAAAATGGTAATCTCCCCACTCACTGAAGGCAGTAGTGCCAGTATTATTGCTTAATTTCTGAAGCTATAGATGAAACTGATAAATTGAAGAAAAAAAAAATGGAAATGGAGTGTTGAAAGAATCGTGTTGTAGGTCTTAGTAAGTGTGAAAGAAATGAAGTTTTCCCAAACCTTTAGATCAGGATGTCAAACCTGGCTGGGACCCAGTTTGACCGACTGTATGACTTTGCAAACTGCAGAAATTGCAATGAACTGCATTGAACATTAATGACTCTGGAGTGAGTCGATTTGGTTTTGAATCATAGAGACTTCAAAAGCTTTTGCTTTTTTACTTAGCGTGTGAAACTTTCATGGCAGCGATCTGTAAACTGTAATGTAAATGTAATGATGCTCTGAATGTGAAAAACTGAGCTGTATTATTTCAGTTATTTGTCTTAACATCTTTCTGGCGTTTCCATTTTTGTAAATGGCTCGCTGATCATCATTTTTTACACTGAAGAGAAGAGAAATTTAAATTTTTCCGTTTTGGTTACTCAACAATGGTTTTACTGGTCTGCCCCACCTCAGATCAAATTGAACTATATGTGGCCCATGAACTAAAATGAGTTTGACAACCCTGCTTTAGATTATATTATTGGAGTACCTCTGTAGTACCACGTCTAATAAGCTATTCAGTTACTATAAATCATAATGGCAAATACCCTTTGAAGGGCAACAGGTCACATTATTAGCTGAATGGGATTTCTACTGCTGAATTCGAATAAGGGGTGCAATGGCTAGCCCTTCGCAGAGGCCACTTACTGTAGGTGAGCTGTTAGAGTTGGGAATGGGTGGAGAACAGGGCGTGGATGCAGATTGAAAAGACAATGTGACAGCGACTGTGTAAATATGTGTGGGAAAAGTGGGAAAAGGAAGGCGAGAGAACAGGTGAAAAACTGAGCGACAGTGAGGGGGATGAATCGAGAAAAGCATCCCGGAGTAAACGATTGGAGCTGTGCTCCCCTGTTGTATGCACCAGATGGTGTTCATTGATTATTCATTGCATGCGATGGATGTCACTGTCACCGCACACGGCTCTGCTCCATTCTGCTCTCTGCCTCAGTGCACCTGAGGGCAGAGATGGGGGTGGGGAGAGCTGTATAGGGCTGCATTAGACAGCATGTGGATGTTGCGTGGTTAGGATTTGAAATGACTGTACAGATTTTCTAAACACACCGCAGACACACACTCACACACACAGACGCACAAGAATGATTGCCCAAATGTGTCCGTGGGTATTTGTAGAATGACACGATTTGGGATCAGAGGGGTTGTGATATTAGTTTCTGATTTGTCAGTGTTCGATGCTAATTTGTCTGCAGGCATCAGCAGATCTAAATACTATCCCTATTGCTAAATGTAGTAAGTTTCATGTTCATTTACAGTGCATCATGCTTAGTATCACAATGTCGGAATAAGACGTAAAGCTTGTGCTGATATGAAGCCTCTTCTAAGGGTTCGAACTTGTGTTCACAGAGATTTGTAGATGACGACCATCACCAGACACGCACGCAAAATGACTTTCAACCAGTGACACCAAAGAGTTTAATCACTAACAATCTCTCTCGCTCTCATAGGTCTTGGCCAAGCTGCTTCACTCCATCTCGCAGTGATGGAATTCACGATTGCTCTGTCACTCCCAATTTGCATTCTTGATGACTGAGGACGGGACGGCACAAAGATAAAATGTGGCAGGGAGTTGGCGGTGGAGACAAGTAACACGATAACGATTGTCAGAGAGATGAGAAAGAGCAGTGCGAGGTGTTTATGTGCCTGACGTAACCCTTAGAGCGCAGGTCAGGGACTGTACATGCAATTGAGTTGGACGGGTTGAGCATATAATTATGCATTGATGGGGATGGAGCAGCAAATTGCCTGGAGGTATTGATCTGGTTACATTTAATGCTGTTTTCGCCGCTTGTGTCGGGGCTTGAAGGGGTCAGGTGAAAGAGAGTAATCGAGCTGTGCTGACAGGACTCCTGCAGAACAGCTGCTGACTAAAATGGATGGACACAGCGCTGAATTTGTGTCCAAATTGAAGATATTTGACAATAGCTGAGGCATGCTACATGAGCAGGCCCTTACGGTATTAAAGCAATTGCGATATTGACATCAGGATGTCGGCAGACAACGGCAAAGTAGGGAAGACACAAAAAGCTGCACTGCTGTAATGAGTCTTTCACAGGTGGATCCATTTGAAGTCCCTTGTCAGAAGCAGGTGGTGATTGAAAAACTATGTGAGTCTGTGAGATTGTACTCTGTCAGTGCCACTCTTAAATTTCAATCACCCACATCGTTGTGGTTTTGTTGGTTTCATTCCAAGTGAACAGCCGATACAGAATAACTCATTGTTCTGACAAAAGCTGTCCTCAAATCATCTGGAAGCAGGGATTAGAAATGCCTGTAGTGAATCAGCGCCCGTGAGTCACCGCTCTGCTGGCTCGTACCTCATCAAAGACTAATTTAAAGTCACTGAAAACCCTTTAATCACAACAATTCCAGTTGTTTGCCACAAAAATCTGCCTCTAAATTGCAGATCTAAATCATACTCACGATGTCAATGCATCCGCTTTGCCTGCCAAAAAAGAAAAATTACATTTCCTGAGATTAAAGAATGACTCTTTTATATTTATTGAAAAAACTCTAAGAGAAAACAGCATTGTGCACAAACGATCCTGCTGTGCAACACTATATATTATTAAAAATCAGTATGTAACTGGCTAACAGGCTGGAGCTTGTTGCTTCTTTGCTTCCCTGTGATGATTGGCCAGTGTCCCCGATGAGAATACTGGCACAACTCAAACATGAACATGAGTGTGAAATCTCCTGTGTGCACAGATGGCACACATTTTGTCGCCACAGCTTGTTAGTAATACATATCCACACACAAACGCACGCACACATACGTGCAAGCACGCACGAACACGCACCAGTAAATAAGGCTTGACCCTTGGCATTAGATCGCCCATATTGTCTAGGCAGAATGCTGTATGTGGCACAACTGCCGTCGCAACATGTGGCCACTTAAGTGTGAAAGAAACTGTCCTGTATGCTTGGTGAAGCACGGTTATGCTTAGTTACACACCAGAGTACACTGAGAGAAGATTTGCATCTACACACATATCATATACCTGTAAATATACAAACACACACTGGTACACTGCCCAGAGCCTTTTAAGTGAGGTATAGAAATGGTGGGAAATATGAACAGTGCTTTGCTCATTAGTCCTCAGTAAGCACAGAGGCACTGAGGGGTTTAGAGGCTTCAAAGCAGACTTTTTTTTCTGAGATCAGGAAGGATTGAGGAAATTTGATGTACAGACCCTGTGTTCTGTTCATGTGCCATGCATGTGACCGACTGTAATCTTAAAGGGAACCCCGACTATTATGACAAGTTTGCGCTAAAATATGTACTGTGCTTTCAATAAGATATACGTGGTATTAAAATACGTGAAATGTTTTCCTTTTAAGCACATTTTATATAAAACCAATTTGCCAATAGGCCGCCATCGTTATTTACTCTGGGTAGTGACGTCATATGGCTGCACCGCAAGTTTACAGTTAGCAGTGCACTGGAAATGACTTCTGTTCAACCTTTCCTGTTTGAACCAGAGCAAACCGAGAGAGAGGATGAAAATAGTCAACCAGTACTTAGTTTAGATGAAGATGAAAACAATCCGTCACACAAGGACGCGAGAGTGGGGGGAAAACTACTGGTGTCTATGCGGCAACTGCTTGCAACGGCGACTGAGAGCGTTTGTTGTAAAGAGCTCAATTTTATGGCAGCAGCTATCCACGGTATCGCATAACAACATGATAAAAACATTAATATAATTCTAATTTTTATTATACAGTGAAATTACGATATCGTTATTTTACAGATTCTCCATGCGTCACAGTGCACCAAAACTTTGAAGCCGTATGGCTTAATCCTTCTTTGGGCAGCCCTTGTTAGCCTCCATGACCGGTATCGTGCTGGTACTTTTGTGTTTTACCAGTTAAGACAAAAAGCATAAATGAGTAGTCTATAGTTCATTCTTTTTTTTAAGATCTTACAGGTATGCTTCGTATCGACAGTTTACCTGGTGGATGCATGGCTGGCTAGCGTACGTAGAGTCATCCCATCACGTGCAGT
>VOQK01039485.1:0-12269 GCA_015052645.1 Benitochromis conjunctus
TGTTTTTTTGTTTTTGCAGCGTTTCTGTTTATGCAGTTGTTTTGTGTTTTTGCAGCATTTCTGTTTTTGGAGTTGTTTTGTGTTTTTGCAGCGTTTCTGTTTTTGGAGTTGTTTTGTGTTTTTGCAGCGTTTCTGTTTTTGGAGTTGTTTTTTGTGTTTTTGCAGCGTTTCTGTTTTTGGAGTTGTTTTGTGTTTTTGCAGCGTTTCTGATTATGCAGTTGTTTTGTGTTTTTGCAGCATTTCTGTTTTTGGAGTTGTTTTGTGTTTTTGCAGCATTTCTGTTTTTGGAGTTGTTTTGTGTTTTTGCAGCATTTCTGTTTTTGGAGTTGTTTTGTGTTTTTGCAGCGTTTCTGATTATGCAGTTGTTTTGTGTTTTTGCAGCGTTTCTGTTTTTGGAGTTGTTTTGTGTTTTTGCAGCATTTCTGTTTTTGGAGTTGTTTTGTGTTTTTGCAGCGTTTCTGTTTATGCAGTTGTTTTGTGTTTTTGCAGCGTTTCTGTTTTTGGAGTTGTTTTGTGTTTTTGCAGCGTTTCTGTTTTTGGAGTTGTTTTGTGTTTTTGCAGCATTTCTGTTTTTGGAGTTGTTTTGTGTTTTTGCAGCGTTTCTGTTTATGCAGTTGTTTTGTGTTTTTGCAGCGTTTCTGTTTATGCAGTTGTTTTGTGTTTTTGCAGCGTTTGGCCTCTCAGGGCCACCGTACCGCTCCCTGAAATTTTCCTTGCTCCCATTTCTCTTTCCCGTTTTCCTCTCTGTAACACTCCACCTGTCATTCCCCCACTGCTTCTCATCATGCTACACTGTGAATAAAAGTTTACATGCAGTCCAGTGCACATCATAGCCCTTACATTCTTAAGCGTGCTTACTCAGCAGCCTTAAGTCACACTAATCCTTATCTCAATTTTGTTTGTGTGTGCGCCCACAGCTCCCTGCTACCAGAGGTCAAGGAGCTCTTCCTGGAAGCAGTTCAGCAGAACTCTGACAGCATTGACCCAGATTTGCAGACGGGCCTAGGGGTACTTTACAACCTCAGCGGAGAGTTTAACAAAGCCGTGGAGGCCTTCAACACGGCTTTGTCAGTGCGGCCCGAGGTAGAAACATACACACTACACACTCACAAGGGCACGGTTTAATATGCATGGTGCCGTGGTTATCCAAAAAGATGCTCTGAAGGCTGACGTTTATAATAAAATTTTACTATATACTAGTCAACATATGCACTTAGCTGCTTTGTTAGTTATCCTCTACTTATACAGTATATTTTTTTAAAAGACAGATGGGAAATGAGTGATATCATGACATGGGGTTGATCCAAACATAGCTCATAACACATGAATCCCATTGACACACTGTATTATATTTATAAAGGTTTTTTTAATACTGTTTTCCTTTTCAGAGTTCTGCCGCTAAGCGTGTTTTGGTTTCTCATTACAAATTTCAGTGCCAAGAATCTCCAAAGCAGCCAGCTTTAAAGTGTGGTTTGTGAACATATGGGACAGACAGTCAACATATGAGACAGCTGTTCGGTTCACTGCAGGTGGCACTGCATTATGCCACCAATGTCAACTGCTTTTCATACAACTGTTGATTTGTTGCTCACAGATTACACAGTTTATTCCATGTTACGAAACAACAGTGGGTTTTCTGTTGTTGTGGGGACAACATCAGAAAGTGCTCTACTGGGACTTCAGTTTCTCAGAAGCTGGGAGTATATGAAGACTCGTGTTTGCTCTTGTAGCTAACAATGCAGGATTAGGCGTGCTTTGCTCATAGATGAGACATTTTAGAGTTAACAGAAGCAGGGTTAGTGAAGAGACTAGAAGATTGTCTGAGTGGGCTGTGCAGGAGTGTTACTGAGGGCAGTGACATCACATCATTATCGTTGTCCTGATGGGTCATTTGTAGCCACAGCTTCTGAATGTGCCGTGTGCATTTGTCTTTGGACTGACCGTTCTGATACTTTCACAGATCCTATATAACGTGTAACCTGTTTAATGAACAAAGCATCACAATTCAGCCCTTCTGAGTTGACATTTATGTTTCAAAGCACTAAGTATCACTCATCAGCTCCAGTCTATTATCCATATCTTTTCACTTTTAGCTTCAGAAACAGTGAAATGGTGACAGCAGCAAAATGGGAAACCTGCGGTTTCAGATTGTAGTGCAATTTTTTTCTACCTCTTGAACTTCTTTGTATAGACCATGCATGCTAAAGAAAGCAGTGTAGACATAAACAATTTAACATATGATTTCACTTCACAGTATTTGTCTTCAGAGGTAGGCAGGTACACTGGTCTCCCATCACTTTATAACTGTCATGACGTGCTGTGTGGCAGGCAGGATTGGACCCAAATGCAGGACTCTCAAAGACTGGACTTAAACTCAAAACACAGCTTTTATTGCTGGAAAAACTCTTGATGAAAATAAACACTTACAAAAACAAACCAAAACCTCAAACGTGAAACTAAACACTAGTAAACTAACAGGACCACAAGACAAACACACAGTGGGTACAACAAAATGACACAGAGCGAGGAACACACAGGGCTTAAATGCACAGTGGAGTAATCAGGGAATTGGAGACAGGAGAGAAACACAGCTGGGAGAAATTAGGTCTAACGAAACAAGGGGAAGCAAAACTAGACTCACTGCACATAGGACTGTGACTATCAAAATAAAACAGGAAACAAGAGACAGTTCACAAAGACGCAGACTTGACACTGAGAGACAGACTGAAAGAATATGACACGTGGAACAAAAGGAAGACAGTGTCTTAAACTAGAAGCCAGAACAACAAATAACATCAAGCGAACAAAACCATGAATAACCAATAATCAGGAAATAAAACTTAAACACAAAACACTGGGCAACACCCAGGACCATGACAAAAACACAGAGCATTACATTTATATCAAATATTTTGGCAGCTAAAAGTAGGCCTGTCACTCCTCTTGTATATAATTTTCAAGCAAAGCTTAACATTACATGAAATATGGGCGTACATGAGCTGTCATTTGCAAATCTACAGAATAAAAATGTTCACAGAGATAAACAAGATTAAACAAATATAGTCTCACCTTCGCAAAGGATGAATTACATCAAGATATATGCTCACCAGCCACTTTATTAGGTATACCTGTTTAAAATGCAAAAATCTAATCAGCCAATCACACGGCAGCAACTCAGTGTAGTTGTAGGTACAGTGAAGACAACCTGCTGAAGTTCAAACAGAGCATCTAAATGAGGAAGACACGTGATTTAAGTCACTTTGAATGTGGCATAGTTGTTGAAGCCAGACAGACTGGTCTTAGTATTTCAGCAACTGCTGATCTGCTGGGATTTTCACACACAATCATCTCTCAGGTTTAGAAAAGAATGATTCAAGAAAAGAAAACTTGGCGAAAATCTGTCCTTGATGTCAGAGGTCAGCCAAAAATTGACTGACTGACCATGTCCATCCCTTTGTGATCACATTGTACCCATCTTGTGATGGCTGCTGACAGCAGAATAGCACACTATGTCACATGGATCAGACCATCTCAAACTGGAATGCAGGATTCTCATCATGGGAGTACAGCTGATAAATCTGCAGCAACTGTGTGTTGTTATCATGTCGACGTGAACCAAAATACTTGAGGAATGTTTCCCATCCTTTGTTGAATCTATGCTGCAAAGATTACCTAATAAAGTGTCCAGTGAGTGTGTGCTGTGTTTTCTAATACTGTACATACTGGTACTGTAAAAGCCAGACTTCCAAACACATGCAGCAGCAGACGTGAAGCCCGAAGCATAGCGAGAATGAGCCACAAATATCAAGGGAGCGCTTGTGCAAACAGATGCAGTGAGGCACACCAAACTGTCACAGCAATATGCGAACTGTCGCGCTGCCAAATCTGGCCTCGTGAACTGCTGACTGGCACACATATGCTCTTGCTTGTGATCCAGCACAACAGTTGAGCAAGATGCAGTCCTCACACACATACACAAAAACACACATAATTACGCACTAAAAATAATCTTAGCTGCATGCATGTTCACTCCACTAGAATGCATAGGCATACAACAGATAAAATGGACACGCGCATAAATACAACCAAGAACTTCTCTACCATTTTTCTGTATGCAAATCAGTTCCGTCCTCGCAGCACTGTCCCAGGCCAGCATGAATATTACTCACTGTTAAATCCAGCCTCCCACATTTGACTTGGTAATATCTGCTCCCCTGCTGGAAAAATAGCTCTGAAAACAAAGGGAGATAATTATACTCCCGTTGCTGGGCTTAGCCAGAGATGAAGGATCCCTGTAACAGACCACGACCTCTGTATGTGCCTGTCTACCTGCAGGTGGGAAACAACAGCAAGGACATCCTTTGTGATATAACTCATCTATCCTTAAATTACCCTTCTTGAGTTACTTTTAACCAGAGGAGATGTTACAATGCTCCAAAAAAGCCTCTTGTTATTTAGGTCCCTAAAAAACAAAACTTGCTAGAAAATACTGCTTTGTCATGCTGTGACTGCAGATGGAAGGCCATGTGATGCATAGCAGCCCAGATTATCCAACTCTTAATTAGTCCATCTATTGCATTAAAGACACTACTGGCTGATTTTTCTGGTCCTTCAAAGGTGGACAGCGTTTAAGCCCTGAATAATTAAATAATAATTGAAGTGATGTCGCTGATGAGTTTTAAATTGGACTAAATGACTGAACGCAAGTCTGGAGTATGTGGGTTATTTAGGCTGGCAGCATCTGACAGCACACACCACACTGAGCTGTACCAGACCTTCACTATCTGACATTTCCTATTCCTAAATCAACCCACTACTCGTGCTCTGTGCAGGACTACTTGCTGTGGAACCGCCTCGGGGCCACACTGGCGAATGGAGATCGAAGCGAGGAAGCGGTGGAGGCTTACACAAGAGCCCTGGAGCTGCAGCCGGGGTTTATCCGGTCCCGCTACAACCTGGGCATCAGCTGTATTAACCTGGGGGCACACAGGTGAGTGATCTGGGCCTGTAGGAGAGTGGGATAGCATTTCTATTCTTTTTGCGTGATGCAGTGGAGTAGAATTAATAAGTGTAACACCCAAAGTATAGGTCAAAAAGGGCAGCAATTGAAGTGAGACAATGCACAGAGTTAACATGTGAATTCAGTCACATTACATCTTTTCATAAATGCCAAATAAAAGCATGAAATCTTCACACTGAGAAGACTACAGCCAGACGATATTGGCTTAAAAATGAAAATGTGGCTGATTAATTTCCTGTTGATAGATTTATTATTGCAGCTTGAATCTAAATTGCAAAATGTGTGACTTGGTGCACAAGATGTCTTCTTATGAATCATTTATCTAGTGTGGTGAGAGGAATACTATCTGCACATATAAATTCAGCTCATGTCAGTCATGATACCCAATCATATGCATTCATATTTCAAAATTATCATAGAATGAGTTTTAATATGTACCTGCCAGACAACATCCAAAAGGCAAATGCTTAGCCACAAACAGAAAATATTCCGATTTAAACTAATCTCAGTGTCGAAATACTTCAACGCAGCAGGACATGACCAGAAATCTGATACAAGCAGATATATCCAAACCCAATCAGTTGCACTAGACAGCAGTCAGTGGCCGAAGTGAATAAATAGCATAGACGCTAACAAAATAAAAGCATAGAAATAGTCACAGAAACACAGAAAATTCACTTAGTGAGATTTCTAAACCTTACCAAATAAAAGGTTTGTGGTACTCTAAAACACAAGAAATTACAACTTTAAATATGTTTGAGCTGCCTTAAAGTTAAGGTAGTTTTAAATGTCTGCACATTTGCCTTAATTTAACCTCTAGCCATACAGGTCTTTTCCTGTTAGTTTGGTAGTTGAGACATCTGCTCAAGAGTTCTTACGGAGTGATGAATTGCAATAAGGTTTGGGGGTTTTTTTTGTCTTTTTGTTGTTTTTTGCTATATTCTTGTTGTGCAAAATGCGTTAGGCAGCGTGTGTTCGCCTCGTCTTCCTCACCTCACCCTAACCGGTCGGGCGGATGGCCGCCTCTCCCTGAGCCTGGTTCTGTCTGAGATTTCTTCCTGTTTGATGGCAGCAAAATGTCTCATGTCTCAGGCTCATGTTTAGCACTATGTAGTATCCCCTCTTCTTTTAACAACAGTCCGTATATATCTCAGAAGTGAGGAGACCAGCTGTTGGAATTTTGTGATGCAATGACTTGCTTTTATTGCTTCTTCCCCAGAGAGGCAGCCAGCAACTTCCTGACTGCCTTAAGTCTTCAGAGGAAAAGCCGGAGTCGCCAGCAGTCCCACCAGGTGATGTCTGGAAACATTTGGGCGGCTTTGAGGATAGCTTTATCCATGATGGACCAGCCTGAACTCTTCCAGGCTGCAAATATCGGTGACTTGGATCTTCTCATGCGGGCCTTCAACTTAGATATTTGAGGACTGGGAGGCAGCGATGCTAACATCTCCCCCCTTTTCACTTACTATCTGATTTCTACCCAACAGCCAAAAGTCCAAAGTGCACACATCAGAATGGACTGATGGACGTTAGAGACAACGGTGTGTTTTTAATGCACGTCCAAATTAACTACAGTCGTCAAAGCTATTATATTTTTCACCCAAGTACCTCGGAGCAGTTCTGAGGACAGGTTCTTCCAAGGGTTTGAAGGGACTGCTTTGTGTTGGATTTGCACTGTAATTTGTGATTTCCCTGAAGAGCACAAGGACGGGCAAAGATTGTACGAGCAATGCCTTAGAGAACACATCAATTAAAAACTGAGTCATCCAGTGGAACAGAGCTGAGCCAGGAGAGACAGACAGGCAGACAGACGGTTTTACGAGTCTGATAGAGGAGACCTCACAGGCCGTTTTCAAAGAAAAGATGAGGTTTGGAGAGAAAAAAAATGTTTGACTCCAGATTTCTCTCTTTCTCCTGAAGGATGGATTTAGTGAGCAAATGACAAAGACTGCACCATATAACCTGGAGCTCCAGATTCTGTTCCTGGCTTATTTTCATCCTCTTTCAATGGGAAAATAATGACACTGCATGAATAAGCATTTTCATAAATGGATTCTTGTTTAAATTAACATACTTTTAGAAGTTTTCCCTTTGCACTTCAGATAAACAGATAACTTCCTCAGTCCAAGTGGGATGTGCAAGCCAGGTTTGTAAAGCCTTACTCAAAAGCATGCGACCAACAATATTCATTTATACTATTTTTATGAAAACACAGAAAAAAAAAACCCACACTAAGCCATTTTCAGACTAGTTTCATTTTCTTTAAATAACTGCTGTCTTTTGAACTTGAAAGCTTTCTGAGCCACTGATTTTTGTTATGCTAGGTTTTTCTCTCCTTTTCTTTGGCTCCTAGCTCCTCTTTGTTCCCTTTAAGCTGACTGCAGAAATACACAGAAAAGCTGGGCAACAGCAATCTATAAAACCTTCATTAGTCTTTTCAAACTTTAGCATATGAAAAAGTTATTCTTAACAAGTCTAAAAATATCTCTTTTTATCTTCTTCTGCTAGTTCTGGGATGGCTTCAGAGGCCCTAATGACTACTGTACTACACTACATTATACAGTCATTTTTTATTTCTGCTGACCTGACTGTATTTGTTTTCTGTTGTCTGTATTTCTTAACACAGTCATTGGTATCTTTGCTGCTCCTCCAAAGGCAGCAAGGCTCATGCATTTAATTAAATCCATTTGCCTCAGTCATAATGCATGATTTAAATATTTATGTAAGCTTAGGCTGAATGCCGCACACGTATGATGAACGCTCTTTGTTTCGCCACATACTTCAAATCACATCCGGTTGATTTTGAAACATGAGATTGTTATGCATCTGCAGAAAGCATGATTGTATAAAATGCAGTGATTCTCCTGCTCCAGAAAGAAAGCTTTTCCTTAAACATACTTTTTAGCTGACAGCTTCACTTGCATCGCTGCTGCTAGTTTGAAAGTCACTCTCTGAAGTGAATACCATGTACCTCGCTGTGCAACAGAGTAAATGATAGATAATCTTCTGTACTGCATAGCTCAGCACATTCGGGTGTTTATCAGGCGTGTCCACGATCTGGCGGTGCTGCAGAAAGTGGTTTTTATTGTCTGCTCCTATGCAAAAGGTCATGTTTTATGTTGCCATTCTGAATTGTTGGTGGGTCCCCGTCTGCCTCGGCGGACCGAAAGGAAGCGTTGATTCCGTGTTTGGAAAGAATGCTATCAGGCAGAACCAGAGACCAGTACAAGAGCCATTCATCTTCCTAACTGTACAGCGTGGGTGTCACGGTCTGTATAAGAAGAAGTGTTTCATCAGGAAGCCGCCAGAATGAAAACAAGTGTTCTCCCAGGAAGAAAAGTGGTCAGTGACTCTGAAAAATAAGAAAAACTGATAGACACATACAACCGCGATCCACCTAAAGTGCAGCCTTCTGCTTTTATAACTAATGTGTACTGACATTGCATCTTTAACCTTAGTTGCATCCACCAAATTCACTGCCATGTATTGAGCTTTTCAGCTCCATACATTCTCTTTGAAACTCACCTCACGAGCACTAGTCTGGACCTTTGAGAGAAAAACTTTGGCTGTATAGCTGGAAAGCTAAAATTGTTGTCACACTAGCTGCATTAATATATTACACACTGGTACAAAGAATCTGTGGCACTGTTAAGATGAGATGAAAAAAGATCAGCTGCTCTACTTGCCAGATACTTCAAAAAAATGTTGGCACAGACTCTATTTATCACGCAACCATGATAAATAGATCAAAGACTAGAAGAGGAGTCCAGTGATACACAGCACATATGTGCATGCCACTAACGGTCCGACTCAGAGAGGAGCAAACAGCGGACTGTACAACAGCAGAGGCAATGAGGCCAAAGCAGGGGTGGGTGCACAAATGTATTCCCTGTGGGAGACTGGACGACGATGAAAGGTTCACGCTGTATCCTTCACTGAAACAAATCAGGTTTACATCCAGGAGTTCATCTTTGATTTATGTTTGATTAGCATTAAATTACTGTGAAAGTTAAATTTAAGCATGCTTGTAGCTCCATACATGCCACTGTTGGTCTGTCTGCCAATCTGGCCCAGACTGAAAGGGGTCGGGTGAAATTTGCTTCCAGCACGTCTCCCAAAAAACAAAAGTGTCACTTGGCAGGCAGAATGGGTTTAGACCAAATAACTGCAAAGTTTGCGACAGCGCCATGAACCTGCATCAAGCTACTTTTAGAGCTATTTGGCTGTTCGGGTTTTAATAGTAAAGATTGTGGTTTAATTCATTAGCATTACTCTTGTCCAATCATCTTCGTGCCTGCCTTCTTTGAGCCAGTTAGCTTCCACTCTAGTTTAAATATGTGCTCTCCATCATTCTCCCTTTCAGACTCATTTGCACAATCCACCTCCTCCCCATCTCCACCTCAGTGCTCCATCCAAGCCTCAATTTTCATGTTCACCACCACCAGCGTCTAGTCTCCAGGGGGTCCTGTCCTAAATCCTATCACTGCTGGGATAGGTAAGATGGGTCATCAGTCGCCAAATACATGAATTTCTTTACCTCCACAAATCATGTTCAGCTCTTGAAAATGATCTCTTCTCATTGAACTAAAGATGGTAAACACAGGCGATATTATCAGTATGTTAGCATTGTCAGAGTGAGTGCTGCATTTCGCTCAAAGCTCCACTTTTAGGCTCACAGAGCAGCTAGCGTGGTCGTCCAGTGAGACAATCCTCGTTCAGTTTTCTTTGCTAAACCATTAAAACCATCCCTGTAGTACGTCCCTATGAGGTTACTGAAAGTCTTGCTGTTCCACATTTTTAAAAAAGAAAACTTACCTTACATGCCTGCCCTCCCAGGTGCTCCCAGGTGTTTTACAAAATCAACTCTAGTTGTCTTATGAGGTTGCAGGCCCTCGATCTTTTCCATTCCATTCCAGGTTACCACAGGTTCTTTTTTTTTTAAATGAATCCTACATTGCTGGGCAACAACCTTCTTCTACCATGTACGTCATTCCATAGTGCATTGAGATAGGATGCAGTTGTCTTTTTTTGTTGAACTTACTACTCTACCTTCTCAGGTGAATTGACCTTGCCTAACGCATGCGCCTGTGCAACAAACTGAGGCTGTTTGCATGTTAGATCCTTTACATTTCTTTTTTTTTAATGCCGTTTTCATTTGTATGCATGACATACATTGAAGTGCTTTCTCTTTCTCTCCCATTACCCCAAGAAAAAGAAATATATCATGAAGTTTCCTTGCAATATTGCTATAATGCACTTTTAAGTTCTGCAACTTTGACAAAACATGATGTATATAATCAGTATGTATTCTACAGATGATGCTTTTTCTTGCATGGAATGATCAAGTGTGAGAGGCTCAACAAAACAAGTCTAAGACACAGCACAATCCAAACATACTTCAAGCTTGAATACTGACTAATCAACTGGATAATCATAGTTATATTATGCAGAAATGTTATATTTATTACTTCTACAAATAAGAACATGTTTGTAACCATTGCAATGACCCCAACCTATAAAGCTGTTTAGCTGCTATTACACAACTCTTTAGTGCTGAAAAGTTATCATATCATGGAGTTTTTATGTACCTACTTTCAGCTGCTGTGACCCTTTAAAACCTTATAAAAAAAATAACTGTTAATGTTTGCAAGAATCACTGCTTCATTAGTTCTGTTTACACTTAAAAAAAGAGGGAGAGTAAAAGTGGACAGTTAAAAAAAAAAAATAGTTAAATGTTAAATTCCTAATTGCCCCTCGGGGATAAATAAAGTCATTCTGATTCTGATTCTGAAATTGACAGCTTTTACACAGATTTGCTCGCCATGTATTCTATTGTGGAGACCTAAAGTTTTCAAAGGTGATTGTTATGCAATTTTATGAATTAAAAACAGACTACATACAATCATACATACTCACTGACCGCTTTGTTAGGTACACCTGTTCAGCTGCTTGTTAAAATCTTGCAAAGTCCTAATCAGCAGATTGTGTGGCTGTCACACAGTGCAGAGGGGATTTTAGACATTTTGAATGTGGTATGGTTGTTGGTACCAGAAGAAAGACTACACAGAGTAGTCTGAAAACCAAGAGCAGCAGATTTAGAAGAGCATCTCTGAACATGAAATAACTTGTGCAGATGACTCCTGTCAGCTAAGAACAGGAAACTGATCACACAGACCATCAAAACTGAAGATTTGAAACATGTTGTTTGGTCTGATGACTCTTGATTTCTCCTGTGACATTCAGATGGAAGTCAGAATTTGGCATAAACATAAAAGCATGGCTTATATCAGTGTTTCAGATTGGTAGTGGCGTAAAAGTGTATGGGGGTATTTTCGTGGAACATTTTGGTCCCCTTAGTCCAAAAATGAGCATCACTTAAACACCACAGCCTACCTGAGAACTGTTGCTGATAATGACCATGCTGATGAATGTTTCCATTCATCTTCATGGATGAAATCATTAATTATATATTGAATTTATCAAAAGTGTATGCAACTCTGAAGGCAAAAGGGTATTAGCAAGGTGTACCTAATGAACTGTCTAGTGACTGTATATTTCATTCCAGTTATCTTAATGAGGTGTTAATTTGTGAAGACAATCACATCTTTGGCTCTGGTATGTTTCTATTAACTAACAAAATAAATAAATACCCAGACACACAAATAATTCTTAATTCTGATAAAACAATGATTATGAAAAAAATAGGCAGTCACGTTATTCTTCATTTCACTGGATTGCCTTAGTTTTGTGTGTCATTAAGCCACTTATTTCATGTTTTATTTGGCTTTGTCCACTTTTAGGACATCAAAAAAAGATTTGTGCTTTTAAAATGTGGGAAGTTGTGCTTATGATACACAATATCAAGTTCTTAAAATCCATAAAGCATTTATAAAATGATGGCTTCATTGGTTGGGTTCATTAAGATTGCTTTGCATTTGTACATTTCTTCCTCCACTGTTTCCATTCAGAGCGTGCAGTTTGTTCTCAATTATTTATCAATGCGTCACACATATATGAATAATATATTTTGATGGATGAAATTAGAAATAATGTAATTTGTATACAGCCACTCGTTTATTGAAACACCTACTATAATGCATATTACTCTCCCTGTATAATCACGAGGACAGCATTAGCACCTTTGGAACGTACAATACGAAAGTAATCTTTTAAAATAAAGTGTTGTTATATATTCTACACTCCCGTGTCTTTATTGTTCCGATTCCTGTTTGACATGATGAAGCCAGGT
>VOQK01039491.1:0-13009 GCA_015052645.1 Benitochromis conjunctus
AGTAGGTCATTAGCAAGACTCTATAGAACTTGACTGCATGCTGAGGTGGCAATTCAGCCATTTGATTCATGTTACAGCAGCTCATGAGTGAATGAACACGGTGCTATAAAAGTACTTTAAGAAGTACATTTTTCCAAACACTTACATTTACTTAAATTTACTTGAGTAGGGTTAGGGGTTGCCACTTCAGCATGCAGTCAAGTTCTATAGTCTTGCTAATGACCTACTAATTGTATTCAGGTGTGTTGCAACAGGGACACATGGAAAAGTTGCAGGACTGCGGCCCTCAAGGACTGGAGTTCGAAACCCCTGCCCCCCTCCCCCCATTGCATGTCACGTGCTTTTACATGGTGTAGATGTAAATTTTCATGTACTTTTTTGTGCTGAGGTGTTTTTTCTTTTACTGTCCTCAAACTGGGCTCCTAACTGGGAGACCAGTTTGAGTAGAGTTCTTTCTTTCTCCTCTTGTCCCTGATGGTGTGTACGTTCACTGTTTTCTTTTTGGCACGGCCACGTCTGCAGCCTGATCCCACCCTGGACACAAGCATTTCACTGCATGTTGTACTTTGTATGACTGTCTATGTGACAAATATCATTTGAATTTGTTCTTCACATTTGTAATATAGAGTCGATAATTTAAATTCATCCTTGGACCTAAATGGTAAAATAACTGCCCCCAAAATAACCAAATGAACCAGTTAAGGAAAAAAACATACTGTGCACTTCATGGTATAACAACAAGTCATGATTGTCATGGTCCTGAGTCATTTGACCCAGCGTTTTGTGTTCTAGTTTTTTCTGATTATGTATTCTGTTCAGGAGTTTCTTGTTTTTCGGGTTTTGGTCCTGTGCTCCCTCTGTTCTCTGTCTGTACCATGTCTCTGAGTTCAGTCTGTGTATTTCCTGTTTTACTTTGAAGGTCCGTGTCAGTCAGTGTATTCAGTTTGCGTCCTCCCTGTCTTGTCATGCTGATTAGGTTAAGCTGTGTCTCCCTCCTGTGTGCGGTTTCCTCGTTTTCCCTCTGTGTATATTTAGTGCGTGGTTGCCTTTGTTCTTTGTCGGCTCGTCTGCGTATCATTCCCTGTGTTTCATCTGCCATGTTCCGGGTTTTCAGGTTTTGTTCCCTGTGTTATTATTTCTAGCTTCACCCAGTTTAGGTTTGGTTTGCTTCTGTCGATTTCCTTGTGCTTTTGTTTTTATGTTATTGCTTCAGGTAAAATAAAGGCTTGCTTTCTGCTAATCCTTCTCCTGCGTCTGAGTCTGTGTTTGGGTCCACACCTCATCTTCCACACAGTTTGCCTTGCGAGCCGTGACAATGATTCCTCCTTTGTTTAAAAGATGTGTCATTTAAACAAAAAACAGAAGCCAGATTAAGCCTACACCGGTGGAGTTCCATGTTTGGACAAGCATTGCTCTTAGTTATAGTTAGGGTTGGTCATCGTGTCATTCCTAACAAATGACTAAAACTGAATGCTTTTACAGCACAAGCTGAAATCTTATTCTCTGTCAGAGGTTGTTCTGGACGCTCTGGTCCTGGATGAAACACATACTTCTTTCTTTTGCTTGGTAAAGTGAGCTTCCCATAACTTGATCTTGTAAGAACCTGCAGGGACCTGGTTCTAGTGTTTTCACTGTGTGTAACTTGACATTCAGTACTGTGTGAATGTTCGAAGCAAAATGTGATGAAAATGTAGATGCTAGCTGCCTGCTCAGCTTCACTTCAGCTAATTGGAGTCCCGCACCTTGACCTCTGGCTCATGTTTGTGTGTTTAGGACTCTTTAGGGGCATTTTTAATTATCGGAATCATATGGCTGCTCTACATTTAATTATACTAACAGACCATCGAAGAAGTCTCAGCACCAGTTTTGAAACTTTTGTTTTTTTCCTATGTTACTTAGGAATAACCAGAAGGTATCTGTGAATTTCATTTGTGTAGTCTATGGGTGCAACAAGAACGTAGCACTCCTAGAAATAAATTTTTTATCCAAATATAAACCAACAATCAACATAGAATCAGCCAAAATTTAAGGTTTCAAAATGCACACTAAAGGGAAAAAAATGGACGATGTAATTGAGTCTACATCCTGCAATTTATAGATATCAAGACAAAAATGGTAATCTGTAAACATAACTTTTCACTAGTTTAACTGTGAACCAACAACATGCTGCCAATCTGAAACAAACCTCACTGCCTATCTAAAAATCTTCACTGTTTTTCTTTGATTTATTAAACCAGTTCTGGCTTTGCTTTTGGAGGGAAACCAATGAAAATAGTACCACCTCAAGTTCCTGTTCATCATCAGAAAGCAAAAACATCCTGTCTGTTTGATGCTGGACTCATGACGATGAAGAACCTCTGCAGGTTTTAGTGACATTCGTGTTTGAATCGCCAAACGATGAAAGCTAATCCCCGTGTAACCCGATCGTTGAAAATACCTGTGGGAACTTTGCAAGACTGTAATTATGAAAATCAGGAATGAGTGACTCCTCTTGGTCCTGCTCCGACGACAACAACAACATTCCTAAAATCTCACAATGGACACCTTTACCAGCTCCATTGCCAGACTAATACATACGCTCAGTGTGCAGTTACTGTCATGTTAAGACTGCTCTGCTTTTATCTATTCTCTGACATTAGCATATTAAACATGGCCAAGGTTTCAAATAATGAGGTGAGTGTGACCAGTCTTATGTAACGGCAACCAAGAATTCCAAAACATGCACTTGAGTAGAATATGTTAATGACATCTTGCCAGAATCTTCAGATCCAATATTTTCTTGCACTTTTAATTGTAGAAAAAACAAAGAGAAATGTTTTTGTTTCCAAAAAACCCCAATGCTTTATAAATTGTAATATCTGTCCCTTTCTCCGATTCACGCTTAATCTATTGTCTATTTATTGTCCTCACTATCAGGCATGCAATCCAGCTGTTATTATTGGAAAACCTTCCCAGATATTTCACAGAGTAGCTTTGACCTGTTGACTCTTTGTAAAAAAGAAAGGATGGATAAAAATTAAAAATGTATTTCAGTTATCAGAAAAATCTGTTGGTTCCTTAATTTCATATATATTTATTACATCTCCTGTGATCCTAAATGAGTGAAAGAAAAAGGAGACATGGATCATCAAAACTGCCTAAACACAATTTATATGTTCATATCAGATATTTAAAGTTGAGCTTTTAAGCTAATATAAATATTTATTGCTAATTAAGAACATGACTGCTGGTTAAAGTCGTTTAATTGGTGATTTTAGTCTTTCACTGACAATACTTTACAGAAAAACAAGGACAAATTGTAGTGTGTGCACTAAACATTTAAGATTTTTTTAATATTGTTTCATTGAACATATTTGTCCTTAAGTTTTCCTCTGAACATATTTTAGCTCTTACTAAGTTGAACATTTGCCTGAAGGCTCAGTGTAAGCCAATAAACCTACATGCCAACTGTATTATGAATCAAACCACACCAGCGGCTCTTAATTTACTAGCACATCAACCACCACCAAAGTCTAACTCAGTGATGATCAAGTGTGTCAATCCCTAAGACACAAAGCTCCTCATACAAACGTGTTTGTGCATCTATAGATGTGGGGAACAAGCCGGCATATAGATTTTGAGGACCTCACTGACAGCTTCAACTTGCATGTGTGCTGTTTTATTTTTAAGGAAATAAAACTTAAACATAACTCTCCAACCTTAGCACCACAAATTAAACCTCAAACATACATTTCATGAAGCAAAATAAAAGCGTCCTCGTTATTCCACGCGTCCCGCTTTCCTGCTCAGGGTCAGTGGTCCCCACAAAGTAAGATATACGCACTCACACACATTTTCCTTGGCATGTTTGTACTTACAAAAACAGAATTGATGCAATTTTTTACATCTTTTTCTAAACTTGCAAATTATTAAAGATTTATGTAACGCCACATTCACTTTCACAATCTGTTGGCCCATGTATGCATTCCACTGGAGGATTGAAAGCAAGCTCTTTGTTTCAACAAGTCTGTAAAGAAACTGTAAGATCATTAATCCTGAAGATGTCAAACAACTGCAATGCCTGACAGAATGTCACGAAACTCTCACTCAACTTAGGTCAGAAACGAATCCTGAAATATGAGCAGATGTACCAGAATTATTGATCCCAGAAATGGTGGGAGTTAGCCTCTTAGCATTACCAGTGAGCCACTTAAGGTTAGGGTTACATGTTAAAGTGAGAGGCTTGGAAATGCAATAGTAACCTCACAAAGATATAAATATAAAATATAAATAATAAATGATCAGAACTGGGAAATACCAAACAATAATCCACACAGGGGCGTCTTTTACATACCTCATTATTTGAAACACAGGCCCACATCTGACGTCTGATGCTGTAAGACTACACAACCAGTGTTGGTCAAGTTACTTGAAAATAGTAATTAGTTACTAATTACTGATTACTTCTCCAATAAAGTAATCCCATTACTTTACTGATTACTTATTTTCAAAAGTAATTAGTGACTTTATTACTTAGCTACTTTTTAAAAACATCAGACACAACCTGAATACGTAATAAAACAATAGACCTTTCAGCCCAAATCAGTTTTTTCTGCATAATCCATCATATAAAATTCAATCAAATGAAAAAGTCTCATTTTTAAAATTGTTTTATTAGATTTAACCGTTTAACTTTATGCACATTGCTTCGAGCAAAAATTTAATTATATGCAACATTCTCTGACTTGAAGAAATTTGTTTAACATTTTGTGTTCACACTCACTCTTTCAAAGTAAGTAAGAAGTAAGGAGGAGTAAACATTTTATTGTAGTGTCACTGAAAACACTGACCTCAAATTCTTGTCTGAACATATTTCCAAGCTGGATGTCTGTCATGAAGGCTGAAACTCAACAATAACCTCAACAGGAAATAATTTACTACTTCAGCTACAAAATACCAGCTTACACCTCAAATTAAGTCTGGCTGAGTGAGAAGAAAATCTGTTAGTCCCAAAGAGAGAAACAGGTTCATACACGTGCCTTCATATGTCTGTATTGAAGAGGCAGCAAACACTACGAACAGCCAAAACATGACAACTGGTCATTGAACTGAACTCAAACTTATTCACATCCCCAGACATACACCCCAACTGGGTATGCGTTGAAAAGCTACGATAGAGTTAGCCACAGAAAAGCTTCACAGCGTGATTAATTGTTTCAGTTCAGTTCAGTTCGATTATATTGCACCAAATAATGACATTAATAATGATGCTTCTTTATATAAGTTAAAAACATAACAATGTGTCAGTTCAAGAGTCCAATGCCTCCAGCAGAGTCCGGTTTAGTATCTCCACAGCAGTAACTGCATAAAGTGTGCAAACATTAGCTAATACTGGCCACCACGAGCTATTTCTCACAGCAGATTTGATGTTGACAAACTCCCTGACATCTCTGGCGTGTTGAACCTGAATATTAATCTTTTAATACCATTCTTTGTTTCAGCATTGTTTTCTCATGAGTAAAACAGGATAAACTAGAACACTTGTTTTTTCAACCACCACCCTTTTGTAGAAATGTTGGAACAGCATAAACAGCCTGAGAACCGAGCGCTCCTGCAGCATTTCCAGTTAGCGCACGCACACACACGCACACACACAAAAATAGGTCATTAGGGTGTGAATCTGTTATGAAAACCTGGCTGTAGCTTGATGGTCATGAGGACATGGCTGTCTTAAAAACCTCAGCCACTGTTTGTCAAGCTGCATCATTGAAATGTGATTTATTTTATGGGTCTTTATCTTCTGCAGAAGCTTTTAGAGGAAATGACCCACATTAGTCAGCTTTACACTGTTTTTATTAACACTGTGCTGAGTGCTCCCGTGCAGGAACTCCTCCTTTCCTTTTGAAATGAGTAAGATAGACTTTCTCTAAACAGCTCAGCTGTATAGCATTAGGACAGTGTGTCTCCTCACCTGAACGTAGCTTGTCAAAGTCAACATACAAACGCAGCATGAGGGACCCAGTGACGAATCCGAAGGCTGGGCCGATCGAGGTCATAGCAAGCAGGATGCCTAGAAGACACGATAAAAAGAAACCTGAGAAGGTGAAAGAGGCGCCTGCTGACTACTCGAGCCTGACCTTTCACCTCAAACATCACTTTGGAATCATTTATCTGCTTTCTCCAGGCGCCTCCGTCCAACACATACAAGATTCTGCTAACCAAACATTTCCTACCTCCTCACCATCACATCAGACATATTCATTATGAGGTTACCACAGAAAACATTGTGTATATGGAACAAGAAGGAGGAGCAAGGTCTGTGAAGTGTTACAAAGAGCTGCATGTAGGTGCTTTGAGTGTAAGAAGAGCTGCAGGATGGCAACAGAGGCCTCGATGATCTTGAAGACGAGATAAACGGGATAAAACAGCGAATGTGTTGCATGAAGCTCTTGTCTTGTTCAGTTATAAATGAAGTTCAATCTTTGAGTTTTGGATTCAAGCTGTGACTGCATTATTATTTTATAATGTTAAGTTTGACTTCTTGTGCAATTACTGAGGTCTAGTTACTGTTTTTATTTCTCTAGTCTCCCCAATATATCCCAGGGAGACTGAGACAATACATGCAAAGACGGTTGATTAGGGAAGTAGAGACACATGGGAACACAGCTGAATTGAATAATAACCAACGAGACAAGGGAAGAAAATTAAAGACAACACACGAGGGACATGAGCTCACCAAAATAAGACAGGAAGCAGCAGGAGACAAAGACTAGGACAAATACACTAAGTTGACACAGATGACAGAGAGGGAAACAGACACGGAGATAAACCGGATGCTGGGGAGGACACACAGTGATAAGAGAGAAACAGCCTGGGTCCAAAACGAAAAATAAAGTAAACCAAGAACTAAGAAGAGAGACATGACCAACTGTGGTCATGGCTTTTTCCCCATAATCACACGGTTCTGGTGTTGCTGTGTTGTGAGCAGGGAACAAGTGCAGGAAGCTGCTAACAGATTGGACGTCCTGCCACACATAATCACAGCTTTTCCTGATGATCTCCACACATCCCTGAGTCACCTGGACGCTGGCAGAGGGAATTATGTCAGGATGCTGTTCGTGGACTACAGTTCAGCATTCAACACAATAATTCCTTCAAAGCTTTTCATCAAGTTGAAGGATCTAGGACTCAGCTCATCACTGTGTCAGTGGATCCTCAACTTCCTCACAGACAGACCCCAATCAGTGAGGGTGGGAGGACATGTCTCCCCCTCCATCTCACTCAGTACTGGAGCACCTCAGGACTGTTTTAAGCCCCCTGCTGTACTCACTGTACACTTACGACTGTGCAACCACATCAGACTCCACCTCCATTGTCAAGTTTGCTGACGACACTGTTGTTGTGGGCCTGATCTCCAACAACATGGAGAAGGCCTACCTGGAGGAAATTAGGAACCTGGAAAACTGGTGCCAGGAGAACAACTTCCTCCTAAATGTCAGCAAGACTAAGGAGCTGATCGTGGACTTCAGCACAAAGCAGGCGAGGAATTATGAGCCCCTGATCATCAGCAGCACGGCAGTGGAGAGAGTGGACAGCTTCAGGTACCTGGGTGTCCACATCACTCAGGACCTGTCATGGTCATGTCACATCAACACCCTGGTCAAGAAAGTCTGCCAGCATCTCTTCTTCCTCAGAAGACTCAGAGACTTCCATCTGCTGCTGAGGGTGAAGAACTTCTACGCCTGCACCATCGAGAGCGTCCTGATGGGAAACATCTGCACCTGATTTGGGAACACCACCAAGCAGGACAGACGAGATCTCCAAAGAGTGGTGCGCTCGGCCAAACGAATCATTCGATAAGAGCTTCATGACCTGCTGTCCATCTACACCAAGCGGAGCAAGACCAAACTGTACTGTGTATGGTTGTGTGTGTGACGAATAAAATTTGAATTTGAATTTGATCTCTGTCAGGTGAACATCTGCATCTCATTTCTGGCCACGTGCACCTCAGAGGATATCTCCCTCTAACACTGAAAAAAAGGTTTTAACATGTGAGCATGCCCAGCTTTATTTACAACAGCGTGACAGAAAACAAAAGCAAGAGGAGAAGGAATCACACCGTGTCTACAAAATGTGCAGTGAGTGCAGCATTTGTGTTGAATTTAGGACAACAATAGAGCTAGAGTGAAGGAATCTCACATCATTATTACAGACTTCCTCTGCAGCTCCCAGGATCCTAATTAAACAGGTTTGTTGTATAAGCAGAGACTCCGCAGGTTAATCTGACCCTGACAGGAGCAGCACTACAATGACATTTGTTGTCACAGTGAGTCGGTCCTGTAACAAGTCAGGTGAACTCCTTGGACTTTGATGACCTCAGTATCTGCTGTTATCGGCTCCTCACATCTTTTTATAACGCCCAGTTAAAGTTCTGTAATTTGAGTTCACCTGAATGTTTCATGGCCTCAAGTGATCTGCCTTCAGTCTGTCAAACACAACTCTTGCCAATGTTTGCCTGATAGTTATGAGGAACAAAGGTATAGTAATGATATAACAGTGGGTGGTAAAGGAAATACAATCATGCTGAAGAGCAATAACTCTTGTTTCTGTCTGGGTCATTGTGGCTTCGCCTTTGAATGAAAGGAAACTGCCAGGAAACTCTGTGGTGAGTCCACCACAGAGACCAGAAATCAGTTTCAGCGATTGGGGAAAATCTTCTGATTCTTTTTGGTTTCCTGTTTGTTTGACAGTTTATTTATAACAAGTAAAACGTTTTTGAACACTTCAGAAAGTATAAGTTCATAGATGGAGGATAGTCCTTAGTGGAAAATACCAGTTACAGATGTGATGTCATAGAAAGTGTGCTCAGAGGTTCAAAAAGTGAGAAACGTTCACAAAATGCAACAGCTAGCTGTTACTGCAGCAATCAGCAACACTTGGTTAAATAAAGCGTAGTGTAGTAGTAGATCGTGACTTTAGTCATTGAGACTAAAGTTAAAATATCGTTCTCTGCTTACCGAGGTAGAGCGGGGAATTCCTTTTGCTGGCGTAGTCGTCGATGTAGGAGATGCCAAAAGGCTGGATGGGGACGGCACCGACACCCAACAGCAGCTGACCCAGGAGCAGCATGGGGTAAATTCCCTGCTGGACGGGGTTCTCATCTTCCAGGCAGGTCTGATTGTAGGATGTGGTTACCGAGCTTTCTGATTGGCAGAGGTCAGTACTTTTTTCAGTGGAGGCTGTTAAGAAAACAGAGGGAAACTTTTAGGTTTGTCTGAATTCAACACACAGACTTCATTCTGTGCAAACAAAATGTGTGTTCTCACCGATGATGCTCTTGGTGTAGTCGTACGGTTCGCTCATAAAGTGTGTTACCCCCATCAGCAGAGAGGCCAGGCAAGCGAGCAGAGCTCCAGCTCCAATGTACCGCGGCCGATGGACTCGACTCCCGAAGAAGCTCACAAAGATGATGAGGATGGTGTTTCCCACCTGGACTCGGACACACAACATCCGTAATGTAAGAATAACATCAAAGGTCTGTAATCCAGTCACCTTCAGGTTCATATTGAGGTTTTTGTTTGTTTCTATCAATAAGAGAACTAAAACATCTCAAACATAAAGTGTAGACCTCATTCTGATTATCATTCATTTACCACCATCTCGTATCGTAGAATTCAACGCTGGACTGTATTTTCAAACCAAAAACAAACTTCCTAAAGAGCTGAGAATTCATTAAGCAGGACTTCAGGAGTCCTAGCTGAACTGACCTCGTTGAAGGAGGCCAGGAGCCCAGACTTCTGGCTGGATAAGCCATAGCGCCTCTCGATCGTGGAGATGGAGCTCTTCATGTAGCCCGACACCAACAGCTGAGCCAGCTGCAGCAAACTGTGGCAAAACACAAAGAACTGCAAACAAAAGAAGAAGGAGACAGGAAGTCAGAAAACGTATTTTAACACAAGCTGCAGTTCCCCTTACGTCCACACGAGGCTCCAACAGGAAGTCAGTGCACACAAACTCCAGCTTTGCTGAATTAAATTCTGACATTTTATTTGGCTTTACTTCACACTAATGACCAAACCTGCTAACATTAACATTCAAATCTCAAATGTGGGTGGAACTGCTAACTTCTAGCTCCACCCACAATGTCGAAGCTTTGGTGAGCCCAAAGCCAGTGGGCGACCTGACGCTGGTTACGTCCATCTTGGGTACTGTGAGAGAGCAGATTTCAGCACAAAGTGAAAGGTACAGACAGGCGAAAATGTTCTTCTCTGCCCTGAGCCTGTCCTGAGATCATGTGACTGGAGAACAATTCCAGGATGAAGCTCAGGATGTGAAGCTTCAGTGAGAGCTGTGTGTCAGCGAGTCCCACAGGTTCCAGTGTTTGGACAGGCGAGCATCTGAGGCCAGCTCTCAAATCGCTCCGCTGCCTGAAGGTATCTGACCTCTGAGCTCGCCCACCTCTAATTTTACCATCACAGGCGTTGCTATGGCACCGTGTGATCACGTCATTGTGTTTCATTTGTTTTTCATGACGCTCTCGGAGAGCAGACTAAGGAACCCAGCTGAGCGTTCTTCTTTGTCACTTTAAATATTGAAATTAAATCTTTGTGAGACCATCGAGATGTTAGAAGCCAGACTTAACCACTGGAACATCTGTGTGACACAGCGTCTGCTGTTCACTGTTTTCACTCAGCAGGCCTCAGACGAGCCCTGACAGGTCTGAGCGCCACGCCCACATTTTCAGCTCTAAGTTTGAAATAAACAATAAATGATGAGTTTTATATTTCAGTTACAATGTTGCTATTTTCACTGAAAGGGAATTTCTCTTATTCCTTTCTTCCTCAGTCCCTTCCTTCTTTCCTTCCATCCTATCTTTGCTGTGGCGCTGAAGACAAACCTTGATGCTGTTGAAGAGACTCCGGGATTGAGCAGGCGCTCGTAGGCTTCTGGGGTCAGAGGTCATGTTGAGGCTGTTGACTCACACAGAGACTGAAGAGTGACACCTGTGAACCACAAACAGGGTAACCTGCCATTCATCTTCATTATTCAGCAGAAAGTCCAGCACAAACAGCCCGACACACACCGCGCTCAGCTCATTCACACACTCATGCTGAGCAAACACGAGCTTCTAGAAGTGCTGAATGCACACACACACACACACACATGCACACGCACACAGGGTGTGTGAGTGTTTGGATATAGAGATATGCAACAGTTAAAGCTGCTGGGAAATGTTGATCAAAGCTAAAAAGAACCAAACCAGACATCAGGTTTCTGATTTGCCACAGCGTCACAGAGCAGCCGGGTCAGCACCTCTGTGACTGACAGGTGGATGGTGACACAGGTGACTGTAGCTGCTAGCTACACCTGAACTGGACCTGTGGACGTGTTTGTGCTGTTGGAGCCTTCTGGAGCATTTTTAATGACAAAGACAGAAAACTGATGAAAGTTTTGGTTGGAGCGTTTTCACTATCGCCAGCTCATCGGCTCTGTTGGTAGCCAGAGCGCAGACTTTAGATATTTCTTCATTTTGACTCTAATAACAAATATAAATTCACAAAATTAACTTCATGTTTTGTTTTTTGTGAATCGGCTGTTTTTCCATTGGCTTCGGTCCAACTAGCTCTTAAACTGTCCGTGTTTTGGAGAAATTGCATTCACCATGAAGGCACATTAATGTTCACCCTCTGGGCACCATGAACATCTGTGATAAAGTCATCACTTCATTCTGGACCAGAATGGCAGACTGCCTGATTGTTGGCACAGCCATCGTGGCGAAGAGCATTAGGACTCTGGTTGGGGGCTTTTATTGTGAAGGGCAAAAGACCAGACGACAAATGTTTATGTTTGCCAAGAAGCTACAAAGAAACAACAAACATTAGAAAACAACAGGAAACAGAGAAAGTGTGGTTAGAAGGAGGTGGAGACGACAGGAAGTAGCTTCTTATCTAAGACTCCAACCGATTCTGTGGCTCGGTTTTATCTGTCAGCGCCACAAACAGACGAGCTGAGCTTCACCTGTGCAGATAAACCCCCACCCCCTGACTCTACATGGGCTTCACGAGGTGAGATGAACAAGCATGACCATCCTCACTGTGAGACGATCGGCAGTGTTTCCTGGAATAGTCTGGACATAATGAAGGAAACTCGCTTTTTTTTCTTTGGCCAGTTTTTCAGGTCGTGCGTGTCGCCAGCTTCCTCATCACTGTTCAAGATTCAAGATTTTTATTTGCCATGTGCGCACAGGACCACCGGTCCATGCACACTGGAGTTCCTGTGCAGAGCTCTCCAGCTCAAGTTACATTTTTTACCAGGTGAAAACAAAGCAACTAAAAAAGAAAATAGAAATAAAGCAAAGAATCGTCTCCCCGGTGCCTCTCCAACCACAGCCTGCCAAAACAGGACTGGCTGGGTTTTGTTGGACTTCTGGTTCCAAAAATCGTTCTTTCCTTGAAGCTGTCAGGAAATGATTTTCAGCAGATGTCCTGCACGTCTACACGTCATTTTCTTTTTTACAGCAGATTAAATGTTTGACAGCCAGCGCAGCGTTTGTAAACAAGCAGCATGGGGTAATCAGTAACAGGATACTGATAGCTTATCACTGTCAGGCCTGCTCATAGCTCAGCACGTCCCTGAAGAACGACCAAACTAAACCTGGGAATAACTAATGCAATCCAGGTCATGACATCATTGTTAACTTTATAATCAAGATTTGAAATAATATTTAAACACATTTTATGATTTATATTAATATAATATTAGTGCTGTTAGAACTCTGTGAAACCTCTGAGTCTGGCTGCTGAGCCCATCATGGTGGTCTCAGATCACATCTGATCATGTTTAGCCCCTCGGGTCGCCGTGACTGCAAAGGCAAAGCTTACAGAAGCAGCTGGCTTCACTTTCAGCTGCTTCTGTAAAATCCAGCTCCAAGCCCGGTTTGATTTATTCCAACTAACAGCACAAAGTTACACTCCTGCAACACGACGAGACGTCACACACACACACACACACACACACACAGCTTGCTGCA
>VOQK01039503.1:10101-25053 GCA_015052645.1 Benitochromis conjunctus
TATACTGTTGTATATATATATACTGCTGACGTTAGTGACGCCGACTTTTTTCTAAATTGGCGCCATGAATTTCTCATTTAAAGGTCAGAGTGAAATTCTATGAGCTGTATCAGATAGATTGTTATGTAATGTGCGTCAGATATTCACAGTCCAAAGAAGATACATTCTGGTGGTCTTGCTTTTTCCTTCTAAGTTTTCTGTTATCCAGTGAAAAATGCTGGTAACTAAAAATGAATGATCACAAAACGTTGTGCTGATATTTAGGATTCACAAATGACGACTTTGTACAACTCTGCTGACCAAGACTTCTTACTTTTTGAGTGAAATATTTTAACTACTGCTACAGTCTTAAGTCCTTAAAACTGAGAAGAAAGTACTAATTTTCCTGCTAATGTTGACGGTCGATGGATCAGTTTGTCCAGTATTTTGGTTTATGAGCAACAGCCGCAAATTTAATGCCATTCCCATTAACCTCAGCCGTAGTGTTCGGGGCAAACATCCCACCCACACACTCCCACAGCCTCACAGGATGTAACAATCACACTAAACATTAAGCGTTTCATTTAGTTTACTACATGGTGACATGACCACAGCTAAATCACCAGTGTTTCTTTAGCTTCTGAAGAAAATATATTTTTAGAATAGAAACCCTAAAAGTATAATAATTTGATACACACAACTACATAGCTGTTATTCATAAAGAATTTCATATTTACATGTAAACTGAAATTTAGTTTCAACCCCTATTTGTTTTTCTGGATTTGGTTATAAAAACACCTGAACTGAATCCGTCTACTGCAGAGTCCATATGTGGAGGTTGCACTGCCATCAGAAACTTCTGTCTTATGTGTCTAGAAACCCTCACAATCCTCCATCAGACTGATCTGAAATGCGTTTCCCCCACAGGATTTCGTGTGGACCGTGTTCCTGCTGATCTGGACGCAGTGGTGATTGGCAGTGGCATAGGAGGTTTGACAGCAGCAGCACTTTTGTCCAAAGCTGGGAAGAAGGTTGTAGTTCTGGAGCAGCATGACCAAGCAGGAGGGTGCACACACACCTTCGAAAACAAAGGGTTTGAGTTTGATGTGGGTAAGCTGCTGACAGAAACACACACCAGCCCACAAAAAAAACTCATAGCGATATATCTTTAAAACCAACTAGACAAACTGCTAAAATGCTCAAATTTACTGCTGGAGTTTTAAGCCTAATCTCACATGCTCTTATGTACACACATCAATAACCCCAGGCTGAGCAGCCTACATACTGCTGTGTGGTAAGTATACACTGTCACGGCAAACGGATAGGACTCAGGCGCAGACTGGAATCACAAGTTAACAGTTCCTTTATTTTCACAAAACACCAGGTGTGATATATATACAGCTGGGAGGGAAAGCCAGGGGTTTCAGGGGTCCACAGGGTAGGTTAGGGAAACGGGTCTCACTCATTCACTCTGCTTGAGAACACACACGCCACTCCAAACTGTCCACATCCACGTTTACGTTTGGGAAGTCTAAGCACTAAAAGTCACAAGCTGGTTCACACACAAGTATACTAGAATTTAAAAGGCTGGATTAACACTGACACATCAAACTCAATAGTCCAGCGACGAGGGGCTCAGAGCCACTGCCTTAAGAAGTGGCCCGAGAACATGATGAATCACCGGCGTGACCAGCAGCAGGTGCGTGGGCCAAAAGCAGAAGCTCGTAGTGAACTCCACCCAGGCAGAGCGAGAGAGAGAGCGAGGGAGAGAGAGCAACACCAAAACAAAAACACATGTAGCCTCGCGGGGCCGGCCGGGTAGACACAGGGACCATGACATGCACATTAAACAGCAATATAGATGCAGTGTGACATTAGTATTTAAACTTGTTCCTTAGTGCAGTCAGTGAAAACCTGAACTCAACAAAAGAAAAGGAAGAAAACAACAAAATGACATCTTTTGTAGATAGTGACACATCTTCAAGCTGTGCAATGGTCAAATTTCACATTCACTCATATTTTTTTTAATCCAAAGTTAAAATAATTATAAAAATTACACTTAAATATGGTTACTATCAGAACCATGAGGATTGTTATTCAGGTTTCCTGTACTGTAAGTATATTAAAATTAATAGGATTCTTTTCAAGAACATGGTTTATGAGATGAGTGGTGGATATTTCCAACTATATTACGCACACAAGGATGCGTACATAATTTAATATTATTTATTTGAAACTTGTTGGAAATAAATGAGAGAGATCCCAAACTGAGAAATCATCTTGTTACGGTGACCAATTTGCCAAAATGCAAATTTAAGAGAAAATCATGTAAAATTATATGTAATTGTTTTAAAGCTCCATGAAACACGTAAGACACATAATTCAGTCCAAGTAGATTAAACACGTTTATTTAATGTATGCACGATGTAACCCATTATGTAGTATTATCCATTTTATGACTGTACAGTTACTTATCGTGATGTTATTAAGAAACCCTAAACAACTGGTTCTAAATGCGAGAGTTTAATTTGGTTTCACTGCTTGTGTTTTCTTACTTTTCTTGTTTGTTTACATTTTGAAGAAATGCACTAGTGGATTTAAACTGATTACGTTGCCACCAGGTATCCATTACCTGGGTCAGCTTCATGAGAACAGCTTGTTGAAGGTTGCTTTGAATCAGATTACGGAGGGACAGCTGCAGTTTGCAAGGCTGGAGCAGCACTTTGATACAGTGATCCTCGGTCAGCATGACCAACGCAGGTAGATCAGATTTTGTTACTTGTTTCAGTATCCCTGACTTTCATGAATGTTTTTGCCAACTTTCTATTGCAAATGAAACAAACTGGATTTCCCAACTTTACTGCCTCATCTTTCCTCACTTACATCATAAATCTTCCAATCTCCCATCATTCTCAGGGAGTACCATGTCCATGCAGGGAAGACTGAGATGGCAGCCAGCCTGAAGAATCAGTTTCCAGGAGAAGAAGAGGCCATTGATGAATTTATGAGACTGATGAAGGTAAAAAGGGACAGAAGTAAAGCTAATCATGGTGAAGTGCATGCCTGAAAAGGAAGGCTGGAGGGATTATGGAATGGACTTGTCAAAGTATATTGAAATGTAAGGCATATGCAAAAAAAATAAATAAATAAATAAACCCTCAAACATCTTGCAACAGGAATTTTAACTTTCCTTGTGCCTATTGTCAAGACTATCACCTTGTTTTATAGGCACAGTTTCAAATAAGATCAAATGCTTGCTTGTCCACTGGATATGTACGTCTCAAAAAAGTAAAGGAACAAGAGACTGCAGAGGAAATCTTATTCAAACTACTTTTTTCTGTTTTATCTGTTTCATTCAGGTCCTAACAACTTACCCAGTCCATATCAATATAGACGTCCAGCATGGGGGTTTTTTTTCCATTGAGCTCTATTTTGTTTGCAGTACTTACTTCTTAACATACATGGAACTGTGTAGATGTCCAACAATGAGATGGAGCAGCTAAACAGAATGGGTTGCAGATTAAAACAGTGGATCAGCAATGAACAGATCCAGCTCAAGAAAATCAGTACAGCAAGCTTTTCTGACTGATAATGTGTCAGGCTGTAATCTGTAATCAAATGACCAGTTCTGCTCTTTATTTCCACTGCTGCTTTGTTACAATGGGAGAATGGCTCAATATATTTTCCAACTTAACAGCAAAACCACTGAACTGTGTTTCTGTTATAAATGGTGCTAGATAAAAGGACTCTCGTTAATAATACAACTGTGTGCTCTCTTACAGCTTGGTTCACAGAAGACACCACTTATTGCCATGTTGAAGATCATTCCGTACTGGTTGGTTAACTTCCTCATACGGACTGGTCTGTTACACTGGATATCTTCAGTGTTTCGTCTCGCAACAACCAGCCATTCAGAATTAATATCACGCCTCACACAGAACAAGGACCTGCAGGCACTTTCTGCATACCTGTTCTACGGTGCTGGACACACACAAAGGCATGATGCCATTCAGATCACATGGTACTTTCTCTTCATGGTTCTGTTTCCTCTTCTTCTCTTCAAGGCGTCCCTCCTAAAGAGTCCAGCTTTCTCATTAATGCCCTCCTCCTTCACCACTACAAGCGTGGTGCATACTATCCACGGGGGGGCGCGAGTGAATTTGCCTTTCACATTATCCCAGTCATTCAGCAGAGAGGTGGTGCAGTCCTAGTCAGGGCTCCAGTGCAACGCATCCTCCTCAACGAGCAGGGGAAGGCGTATGGTGAGTGGAACAGGGGAGCGAAAATAACCTCATATTTCATCTCTAATTTCTTTACAAAGTGTTTGAGGACAGTATAAGTAAAGTCTGAAGCGTTTATATGAAACCTTATTATCGATGTACAGGCAGTACTGTGAAAATATCTCATTGTGGGTCTAGCTGAGTGTCCACATGTAAAGAAATGGACACAGCCTGAATTACTAACTTGTATGACTTGAAGATAAGTACGTTGAATGCTTTCTGCTGCAAGCTACAGCAGATCTTTTTCAGTATTAAATGTTAACCTGTCAGCATATGATATATGAGCAAAAGTACTGGGATATCTACACATTACACCCACAGCAGCTCACCTATGGAAACCCATGGCGTGAAGCTCCTGAAGCACAGTTTCTGAGTTGATTTTAATGCCAGAAGAACTAATAAAGCAGAGTTTTATGCATTATACATCTCAGTGACCATGCTCTCCAATTTATTTGCTCACTTCATAGCTGAGTTCCTGAACTCTCCCACTTTGTAATACCAAGTGCAGTTGATTGTGGAATATCTAGGAGGAAGGAAATTGCATGAAAAGGCTTGGCACCCCATTACAGTACCATGCTCAAATTCAGTGAGCTCTTTAGAGCAACACATTCTTAATCCTGCTGTACAAACCGCAACAACCAGTGAGACAAAATTATTTGTCAGGCCAGATTATCAAAAGTAAGGCACTTATCTCTCCTTACTTAGTGGTTACAGATAATAAAATGAGGACTTTCTAATCATTTGACAATTATGGGCCATTGTTTTCCTGGGAGATATTTACTCGCCTTGGGTATTAGGTCATTGGTATTAAATTTGTAATGATGGGTTTGGACTGGATAACATTACTGATAAATTTTGTTGTCTTCAAATGTCTCATGTTATCTGAAGCTTGGATTTCCTATTTTTCCAAAGCAACTCTATGTTTTCTGAGAAACAAGAGCAAGTGTGATCCAGTGTCAAAAAAACACCTCCACCAAGTAATAATATCAGGATACCATTGTGTATCTGTTAGGTGTGGTGGTTCTTAAAGGACAAGACGAGATAGAGGTTCTTGCCCCTGTTGTAGTTTCAAATGCTGGGATCTTCAACACCTTCCAGAAGTTTCTACCTCACAATATACAAGATAAACCAGGTAAGAAAAGTAGATGTGTTGCACTTGTTTCAGATTTTTATTTTATATGAGTATTATACATTTCTTGAAGCATTGTTTGGCCCTCTGAAGTCACTGTATGTTTTTGCTGCATAGAGATCCAGTCATTGTTGAGCATGGTACATCATGGTATGGGTTCCTTCTTGGTCTTTGTTGGTCTGGATGGAACCAAAGAGGAGCTAGGCATCGTTTCCACTAACTTCTGGATGTATAAAGACAATGACTTGGACTCACTGTAGGTTTTCTTCTCTTCTTTCATTCCTTCCTGTCTTTGTAGTTTATCTTCATTTCTACTTCTAACTTTGGATTTCTTCTAAAATCCAGTCATATATTTTATCTCAAGTCTATTCTTTTTTTAATCATTCCAGTATTTTAAATATTTCCGTGTTTATGTGTTTTAACTGTTTAAACTGAAGCTTGACAGTCAGATTAAGGCAGTCAAGCTTCTTTCAGCTCAGGCAGCTGGCTAAAATAAAGCCAGTTCTTTCACGGCAGCACTTTGAGACAGTGATCCACGCCTTTGTTAGCACTCGTCTGGATTACTGTAATGCACTTCATACATTACTCATACAGAGGGTGCAAAATGCTTGTCTTTAAACTGGCACTCGAAAGTTTGAGCACATTTCCCCTATTTTAGCTTCACTTCACTGGCTGCCCATTCCTTTTAAGATTCATTTTAAAATTATTTTATTTGCGTTTAAAGCCCTCCATGGCCTAGCCCCATCTTACCTCTCTGAGCTGCTACAGGCTTATACACCCACCCGCGCTCTCAGGTCAGCTGATCAGCTGTTCCTGAATGTACCCAGGACTGAGCGTAAACTTAGAGGAGACCGTGCTTTTCTGTAGCAGCTCCCAAACTGGGGACGATCTGCCTTTAGAGATTAGACAGGCTTCTTCTCTGCCTGTTTTTAAATCACTCCTGAAAACCCATCTCTGTACCCTGGCCTACACCGTGAGATGTTGGTTTTATTTTTATTTTTATTTTAGTTGTTTTTAGTTGATTCTATGCAGTTTTATCTTGTTTTTTTAATATAGGGCTGTATTAATTTTTTATGTATTGTGTTTTATTTTTATTTATTTTTGCTGTTTTCTTTTATTCTATTGTTTGTAACTTATTTAAAAACAATAGAATAAAAGCTCAGGTGGTAGAGCAGGTCAGCTACTGATTGGAGGTTAGTGGTTCGATCCCTGGCTCCTCTAGTCTGCATGCCAAATATCCTTGGGCAAGATATTAACCCCAAGTTGCTCTCCGATGCATCCATCGGAGTGTGAATGTGTATGAATGTTATTTAGAAAGCACTAAAGTATAGAGAAAGTGCTTGTATAAATGAGTGTGACTGGGTGAATGAGGTTGTTGTATAGAGCGCTTTGAGTACTCCAGGAGAGTACAAAAGCGCTATACAAGAATCGGTCCATTTACCATTTACCATCAGTCCATTTTCTGTACAGCACTTTGGTCCTGTGCTGGGTATTTTAAAGTGCTTTATAAATAAAATTGGATAGGATGGATTGGATTATAATAATGAAAATAATTCAACTCTACCTATCTCTATTGTAGTGTATTTAACATTTAATGGATTTAATTAACACATTTTCTTTTGTGTTTTTGTACAAAAAATTGTGTGAACAGCATGGAGCGGTATTCATCTCTAAGCAGAGAGCAGGTTTTAGGAAACATCCCCATGATGTTCATCACTTTTCCATCTGCTAAAGATCCCACAGCCAGCATCAGACATCCAGGTAATGCACATTTGCATGGACACAATTTACATGTCTGATGTCTTCCACCTTTGGAATTTTGGCATCTTTGTTCGTTATGCTGCTCACCACTCTGACTCTTTGACAGCATTAAAATATTCTTTATTCTTCTTCCTGTCTCTCTTCACAGGTAAGTCCTGTATGACTTTGTTAACCATGGCACGCTATGAATGGTTTGAGGAATGGGAGGGGACCAAGACTGGGAAACGGGGACAGGACTATCTGGAGCTGAAGAACAGTATGGCCCAAGAGCTGCTGGAATGGGCACTAGCCATCTTCCCTCATCTGCGAGACAAGGTGTGTGTAGATACTTGTGAATGTGTTCATTGTCTGCACAGACAATAAAGGCATTGTGAGTATTCTGATTGACTCATTAATGATCTAAATTTGAATATCACACTTAGTCAAATCATGCAATTAACTTGTTGTCTGGTCATTTGTTTGCAAGCTAGGCTAACGTGCATTACTCAAAAGTAGATGTTTTCTGTTGGAAAGTTGCTTTTTAGTCAGGGTTAGTTTTTTTTAACTGTTTTAATTTGAATAGAAATTATAGACTTATAGAGGTGCTGAAAGTCATTGAAAAGAAAAAAAAGGACTTGGTCATTGTTAACTCCGTGTTCTCAGCTGCAACAATGTTCCAGTTTCCATCCCTTTTTCATATGTATGTCCACATTTAACTGTCAAAAAGCAACACCAACATCTCTGCATATTTGAGAAAGAGTTTGGGATTTCACGGTCCCAACCTGTATTGATGAATCCACTACTTAATTACATGTGTATGTTTTTAAGGTAGTAATGGTAGATGCTGCAACCCCTCTAACAAACGTCCACTATTTGGGTGCTCCAAGAGGTGAGATGTATGGAGCTGAACACAACCTGGAGCGCTTCAAGCCAGAAGCGATTGCAAAGACACGACCACAGACTCCCATCAGCGGTCTTTATTTGACAGGTGATTCTTACTGGGATTTAAGGTTTCTCTAATGCCCCAACCGTATTTACACTTACTAAGATTCCCACTCACAAGGTGACATTAAATCATATTTGTCACGGCCTTTTGAGTCCCAAAACAAAAATATTCCAATACTCCTGATTCTTTGAAAAAAATAATCAAATAATTTCTTACGACTTAGATATAAACAAAAGTTTAATATAATTCAACTTTTAATATATATATAATTAATTTAATATAATTCCACACAAAAATCATTTTAAAACCTCTCCCATTGTCCTACCGGACATTTGATAAAGAGAAAGCATTTCCACCCCACCGCGTGCTCTTAATCTCTTAATTAATCCAAAAGTTACCAAACTAATCACAACTTTTCCAAAATTAAACATTTTATTACAGATTTATATAGAAAACTAGCTCAAGTATATTCTTACTGTTTTAAAGAAAAACAATAAAAAAAAATTTGATTCCCAAGAATTCAACAAAAATGGCCACAACAGTCTCACTGTTCAAACCCGACTACAAACTACTTCTTTAAGTGCATGCAAACGCTGAGTGACACAATTCCTTTGTGTTGTTTGTGTGTGTGTTCAGGTCAGGACGTATTTTGCAATGGCATGGCTGGAGCTCTTCACGGTGGACTGCTTTGTGCATCAGCTGTTCTCAATCAGATCCTCTACATTGACCTTCTAGCCCTGAAGACCCGCCTCAAACGCAATCAGACCAATCATAAATTAACCTGGTAGCTGTGTTGGAGTCTTTGTGCTCTTCTGGAGTACATACATTTGTTATCTTGTCCATCCTGGTCACTCCCCATGTTATCCTCCAGTTACAAATCACCCCTCACAATCGTCTCCACCCATTCCACCTTTCCGCCAATGTTTTCTTCACCTCTCTTGTACAGAGTTGCATTTGAAGGTTGACCTGAGGTAACAAAAATCATCTACCTGTGCTCCTTGCATGTTCACCTTTCTTTCTGTGTCCCTCTCATTCACACACATGTATTCTGTCTTGCTTCTACAACTTACATTCCTCTTCTCTTCAGTTCCTCCACCTCTCCAGGCTCTCTGCCACCTGCTCCCTACTCAATACAGATCATAATGTTGTGTGTGTCTTGTTAAGGGGTTTAGTCTAAATGTAATATTTTTGATCTTTCTTGACTGTCTAGAACATATTTGTTCTACAGCCTGTACTGTAGGTTCATGTAGTTGAAGTGGAAGGGGTAAAAAACAGAATAAGGTTGAGTGTAATTATGGAGCCAGTAACCAAGTTATTAGCACCACATGTTCTTATGCCCCCATGTGACGCCATTAGAAGCATCTTGAATTAATTATTAGCCATTCAGGTTTGTAGTGTACACACAGTTATCAGTGTCAGAGTTTAGAGATCAGATCCCAGATGTTTTAGGGGTTTCTAGAGCATCATAGTTATCTGTGAATTTTAAGGTGTTTTTAATGACCTGTACACAACTAAAGAATATGAGTTTCTGTCACTACAACATCCTCAACCCAAAAATAATGCACTCCACATTTTAAAAACCTCAAGCTTAAATGTTAGGATCTTTGATTTTAAATATGGCAACTTTTTAGTCATCTACAGTGTTATTGTTATAAAGTGTCATTTGATTGTTTGGGTCCTCTTTCATTTATTGTTTTGTTTCTACTGTACAATATAAAGAACCTTGAGGGGACTGCTGTTGTGATTTGGAGCATATATAAAGGTGCGCTGAATGAAATTAAGAGTTTACAGTCATATAGCTATATATATTACATATATCTACTAATAGTTGTAATATAACTACAAGCACATTAACCTATACTTTTCTATAATAAAGGTACAGCTGTTAATACATCTACATGACAATGCGTAAAGGGTACAAACAAACACAGAGAGAGATGCATAAATGGCTGGTTTTACTATTATATTTAATATTTTACAGATCTGTGTTCAGTGCAGGTTTGTCAAGAAGGTTTGCCAGAGAAGCACCATTCAAAGCAAATATCTGTGATTAACTAAGTGAAGCTGAACTATCAAACTAGCTTAGACAGTTAGCACAAAATCACTCTCTGAAAAAGTAAATTTACCATTGGAAAGTTATTTGCAAAGTTATTTTCTTTTACTTGCACCTTAATGGAAGGTGTGCTGCAGTCTGACATTGCAGCCATGATGGTAACACTTTCACTTTTGTATGTGAGACTGGGACCTTTGACTGGGCCTCTGAAAAATGTTGCACCTGAGTTTTTGGACATCTCATGAAAAAGATCTTGGTTACACTCTGCGCCAATATCAAAGACTCCCAACGCATATAAGGGCACCTTGGACATGATAGCAATTTTGCAGTTGCCACTGTTGTAGAACTATTGCAAAGGTAGTTGGTCCTTCAACTCTGGATGGACGCTTGGCAAACCTCCCCTTCACTGAGCCTCCCCTTCAGCAGATGGTTGTATGGTAGGTGGGAAGGGAATGTTGCAGCGTCCACTCCTTGTGCGCACGCTACACAGGAAAATGCATCTCCATGAGAACATGTTTTAAAAATAGTAAAATTTTTGAAGTACAGTACTTTTTAGAGTTTTAACAACTCACCAGGGGTTACACAGAGAATAAGTGGAACACTCTTTATGTGCACACTGCATGTGCGGTCCGTTGGAAGTGCATTGATAACATCTTGACCGACAGTAAAGGATTTTTCCAGAGTACCATTTGGAATATCTATTGGAATATTCATGTCCGGCATCATCAGAGTCCCTGATCAAAATAAAAATAAAACGTTTTTCATTGTACTTCAGTCATTTTATTTTTAAGTTTCACTGCAGTGCAGAACAATTTCTGTATTGCATTGCATTTGTATTTTAATGTTTCTGTGTTTCCTGCACTGCAAGTTAGATTCCAATAAAAGATGATTTGTAATGATTAGAAGACTTTTATTATTATCATTATTATTATTAAATGAGCTTTAACATGACAAAGAATCCAGAGCTATGTCTAACTGTATGTCAGCTGAATCACAGTGTAGACATTTTTTCTACACTGGTGGCTTTTACAAATATCAGTGGAATTGTGAAAGACGTTGAAAGAGGTTGTCTTCATGCAGCTCATATCTTAGCATCCACCCTTTACATTATTGCCATCTTGTGGCTACAGTTTGCTATTGTCTTTGTACGCAGAATTAACATTAAAATGGAGCCAACAGAATCTCTTTTAACCCTAGTCAAATCTGTAGCACATGCTTGTCATGAAGTTGAAAGCAGGAGAGTGGGCACAATATCCTCCAGAAGACATCTTTTTTGGGGGTGACGAGCCCCATGCAAGGGGTTGGAGAAGGCGGTTCTCCATGTATGGATGCTGCAAAAATCTTCATACACAGTGGCACTGATCACCCTGCAGACTTGGGCAGTGAGATTACTACCTGTGAAGTCCACCTGGGAAACAATCTGATGGTTGTTAGCAGCAGAAGTTAAGCAAATATGTGTTTTCTGGGAGAGACTGGAGGTCAGGCATTGTGCCATTCATGCTGGGACTAACCTGAAAGCACAACAGAAGAAAAAGAAAACAGAAAAAGTGGTCCAACTGGCAGCACTATCCATGTATCAAGACCCTGCTGGGGGAAGAGGTGGCACAAAACAAGACAATATGACCCAGATCAGTTTTAAGTGCTATCAGAGGATACACTGGGCTAGAAACTCCAACAGGGACAAAAGCGCTGATGACAAGTATGCCAAGACAGACTGAGGCTGGTGGTGAAGATTTTTTGCGCGGGGCGGGGTCCGATGGGTCAAACAATGTAAAGCATCATGGGGGAAAAAACAAATCTAAAATGAATCCAAACACTTTACCATTTCGTAAACCTTTGCAATAAAAAAAAAAAATCTAACACACAAAACATAACAACACTTTCAAAACAAATATCTACACAAATCTTAAATAAACATGAACATTTCAACACAAAACCAAATGGAGCAAGTATCAGGACTTTGAAAGTGCTGACACCGAAAGAAATCGGACCGTTGGGTGAAGAATACTGACAGACATCTTATATTTACTACAGCAGCATTTGTCATGTCGAAAAAAAAGAAATGTACAGTTGTATTTGCACTTCTTTTTTCCTACATTAACATATCTGATGAATGATATATGATATATATCATTACCTTAAATTCAGGTAAGTTCTCTCTTACCTGAATTTAAGAGAGAACTTTAAACTAAAGATTATTTTCAGTAGATTCTCAGCTGAAACAAATCTTAATCTTCAAATCCATCAAATTTCAGGGGTTGTTTATGATTATGTTTTTTTTTAAATTCCTCATTTCAATGCAATGCTAATACAGCAATAAGCATAATATTTGCATTTATCTAGGAGAGACTTTCTATTGAGGAAATGTTCAAACAATGAGGCTAAACATTTCTAGACTGAATGGATTTATTAAGTAAGATCATATGTTTGCTTCCTACTATGTTTCAAGTGCTGTACTTTTTTAGTGCTGTAACTGTTTCTGTCTACATAAAATGTAAAACTTACACAATTTGCTTTATTTGTTAATTTAGGGTCTGCAGGCTATCTCAGCTGTCAATGTGCAGAAGGCAGGGTACACCCTGGATAGGTCACCACACTGGGCTAACGCAGATAACAAGACACTTTCACATCTACATGATCAATTTAAAATAAACAGAAAACCTAACATGCATGGAGCTGTTGATTGTGACAGGAAGTCAGAGGGACCACATGAGAAGCATGAGAGAGCCACATACAACATGCAAACTAACCACTGCACCATTCTACCACCCATCTTTGTTTTAAGAATAACATAGCATGAAGTCTATAGGTTTCACTATTGTGAAATATAATGCCAACCAAAGAGCCATAAAAATATAGATAAGCAACAATAAAGTCAGTAACCAGTATTCAACGGATGGCTGTAGCTTCCAGGTCTGAAAAGTGAATGCGTTTTTTCTAATGAACAAGGGGGGCATCGACTCTGATTTCGCAGTTTGTGTATTGTATGACGTCAGACAGTGTCCTAATAACTTTATGGGCTCTGTTGCTGGTGTTACCTCTTATTGAATGGAACATGAATTTTACTTCCCCAACTTAGGGCAATATCACAGGGATTGCAGCCATCTTGTAAACACGCACTCATTGGTTGAAGGACTGACTAATAAATCCTCCTGTCTTTCTACAACCACAGGAATCCCCCCTGCTGGTCTTTATGCGGGCTTAAGGCATTGATTGGTTTCGCTTTTCTAGCAAGAAGATACATACATATTTTCCACAGTTTACACATAATTTTAAGTGGTTTGGAATAAAAACTTAATAGTTCTGATGTTAAAATATTTTAGATACGAAAGATTGCAGGACAAATGTATTTTAACACAAATATACTTTTATTATGAAAGACTCATTTCCTATCTGCCCGACGAAAAATAGCACTTCCGGTGTGTGCGTGAGAGGCGGAACAAGCGGCCCCACAGAGGGAACAAAGGACGGTTTGGTGCATTTCTGTATGTTGTTCCCAGCATATACACATATATATATATATATACACACACACATATTTATATTTTTAAAAAGTGTCACTGTTGCATTTTGTAACTTCGGGGAAGAAGCAGTAAAACGTTTACATGTGCCAGAGGAAACTTGGGCTGGTTGATAAATTCCATGTGTTGATTGGTAGCAGGAGCTGGTAACTTCTTCGCTTACCTAGCTTTAACAGCAAGGCTTATACAAACGTCGCTTTAGCGTTTTGGTCATTAAAAGTATCACATAGTTCTGAATGAAAGCATATTCGTGTTTCTTTACTTTTACTGTTTGGACCTAGAGCCATTAAATTTGATGGATAACTCGAATAAATATGGGACAAAGAGGCTTTGGTGTCGGCCAGTTTAGCTAGTAGGCCTTGTAAGCTAATGCTAACCCGTTTAACCCAGTCAGCCATTGTTGTTGTTATCCGCTCATTTGCCGGTGCTTTTTTCTCCTCCTTGTTCTACGCCGAAACTACAAAGTGGGCTGTAGTTGAGTTCCTCTCTCTTTATGTTTCCCTCCTCAGTTTAACCAGCATGAACATAGCCTGCATTCCGTAACCCGCTCCTCAGCTGCGATGTCAAGTAAGTAAATAAATCAGTCATTGGTGTCCTCTATATGCCAACACCTGTCTCATTCTATGCTTCATATATATATGTGACCAGAACATTGAGGAAAAGATGCAGGAGTACTATTTCATGAAGTAAGGGACTCCTCAGATAACATAAAGCACGTTTTGCCCTCTTTTTGCACACATGTTACCTTCATGCAGAATTTTAAGCTTTAGGTTGCCATGCTTCATAAGAGTAATGTCATGCTGTCTAGATGGGTGGGCTTTTCAATAAAAACAGTGTACAGTTACACTGTTTCCCACAGAATTAGATTTGTGTTAGATATGTATTATCTGCCTCTTTAGTCAGTTCCTCGTGTTGTGTATAGACTCAGTCAACTGATTCAAACTGGACATAGCAATGGTAGCCTTTGTTCTGCTCTGCGGTCACATTGAGTTTGACATTGCAGTGAAATGAGGACTTTCGATGTGATATGCAGAACACAGTGGTGGAAAGTTTGAAAATTTACAGCTGAAGGTTAAGACACCGAAGTGCGTCAGAGTAACATTGAGAACCAGCACAACACTCACCTTGTTAGCAGGCTGGTCAATAAACTGAAATGGGACAGATCTAGTTTGTTGACATTAATGGAAATGTAAAAATAAGAGTAATAAGGAATTGTCTATGGCTGAACACTGAACGTAATGTTGAATTGCAAGATGTACCTGGGTGACAGCTCCAGTCAGTTTGCGTCATATAGGAGTGCTTTT